>SNQJ01S0056821.1:64397-79621 GCA_010110895.2 Picea sitchensis | reverse complement strand
GGAGAGCAATCAGTTGAGGGCCTCAAGAGCCTTCCATTGGAGAGGGAAGGGACCCAAGTCCTCTTTCTCCATTGTGTGTCTTTGGATTTCATCAATAGATCAACTTATACATTGATGATATTGGTCCATTTACATTTATTTTGAATTTGTTTTATATTCTCATAGTTTTTATTAGTTTTAGTTTAATTTTTGTTAATAGCTTTGTTGTTTATCTTTCTAACCTTTTACCTTACAGCTGTCATGCCTAACAGAGCCCAACTGGGCATGTAAGCACTCATAATTTGCCCACACAGTGACGAATTGGGTGCAAACAGCGTGCTTCACCTCATCCCAAGTTCTAAGTATGGCTTTATGATTAGCCCACCATATGGAAGGGATGTTCTGAAAAGCTACATCTAGTACCAAGATTCTTTGATCTTCTCTTACATTTTCTTTTATGTTGTGCAGAAAACTGTATAGATTTGAGGTGCCATCATATACTGGGTGTTCTCTAAATTTAGTCCCAACCCATCTTGTCGCTTTGACATTTGCGCATCTTCTTGAGAATATTTCGTGCGAACCTGACATAGCTAGAGTTTTCATTAGTGAGATTGTGAGGCTGCATGGCGTGCCTAAGAGGATAATATCTGATAGAGGATAAGGGTTTAAAGGACAATTTTGGACTAGTTTCAAAGAGGCCTTGGGAACCAAACTTAACTTTAGCACCGCGTATCACCCAGAGATAGATGGGAAGATTGAGAAAACAAACAAAATCTTGGAGGATATGTTGCACATGTTCGTTATGGACCAACATAAGCGTTGGGAAGAATACTTTCCACTGGTAGAATTCGCATATAACAACAGTTATCAAAGCACCATTAAGATGGCGCCTTTCAAGTTTCTTTACAGGTGACGATGTTGGGCACCTTTGAGTTGGGATCGGCTTGAGGATAGGGTCTTGGTGGGACTAGAAGCGATCCAAGAAATGAAATATCAGATGCAAACAATAAGACAAAGGATCAAAGAAGCACAGGATCGACAAAAGAGTTATGTTGATGCACATCATGTTGACTGTAGTTACGAAGTTGGAGATCTAGTCTTCTTGCAGGTGAAACAGCCTAAGAGTTCGATCAAGTTTGGAAAGGGTGCTAAAATCTCTCCTAGGTTCATGGCACCTTTCGAGATTGTGGAAAAGAAGGGCCCTGGGGCCTATTGACTAGACTTGCCTGATTCTTTGAGGTGTATGCACGATGTTTTTCACATATCTATTTTGAGACATTAAGTTAGTGATCCTACACATGTTATTGACATGAGTTCCTTGCAGGTATCAGATGAGGGTTCTCTTACGACGAAGCCAATATTCATCTTGGACCATTTCATTCGACAGATATGACGTCTAACAGTAGATGGGGTCAAGGTCCAATGGGACAACTATAGTCCACACTCGGTGACCTGGGATGACGCATATGATATGCGTCAAAAGTTTCCATTTTTGTTTGATAGCTAGACCTATGATGTTGTGATAAAATTTATAAAGCACTTACATACTGTGAAACTTTGGGACAAAGTTTAAAACAAGAGGGGGTTTATGTAACATCTCGCTCTTGCACGCACTGAGCGAACTTATTCTTTGAGAAAACTTGTGTGAAAGTGATCCAAGTCATTATACTATTAGTTGTTTTGATTATGATTATGAGATATTATGGATTTGACGATATGTTATTTTGTGGTATTTACATAGACAGGTGCTACTGACTGGGTTCTCCTGAATGTGTAGGACTCTAGATGTTGAGGATGTCGAGGCGTCGATGAAACCTCTTGGACTCTAGATCAAGTCAGGGAGTGGATTGTTAGGGTTTGAATGTTATTGATGTGATATATGTACATATTATTAGACGTTATGATGATTGATTATTATTGTTGACATGATTCATTGATGTATGAAGGATGACAAAAGCTTGCCGACCAGACTCACATTTGGAGTAGAGGGGTCATGCATGACAACGAGAGACATTGAGGGAGAGGTGTGGTAGAAGCCCTGCCACATCCTACTATCACTCCCGCCATGGCTCGAACTATAGTTTAACGATTACCTAGTTAGAGAAGACCCACGATGTCATGAGGGAAGACTATGATAGTCACTCACAATGATTCTAAGGGGTGAGAAATAAGGCAGGGTCCTTATTCCTTAGAGGCCCTTAGTCTCCCACAAGATCATATGATGGAGTATTGACTACAGGGGTTTGACATCTACCAAATTCAGTCAAGAGGCGAGTGGCACCCTTGGAGCACATAGTGCATCTTGAAGGGCAAGTAGCGCAAATAAAACAGAAAGAGGTGAACGACACCCTTGGAGCACATAGTGTTTCTTGAAGGGTATGTCGCACAAATAAAATAGAAAGAGGTGAGTGGCACCCTTGGAGCACATAGTGCATCCTGAAGGGCATGTCGTGATTTTAATTGGTAAGTAAATAAACCTAGTGCCTAGAAAACTATGCCTCCTTAGCACCTAGTCTGCCTTAAAATGAATGATGTGATAATTAAATTTTAATGACTAATTTTCCCTTAAGAAATGTCACCAAGCCTGTTGAATTGAAAACCTAGGTCTGAGTAGAACCTTAGAAAAAAAAAAATAATTAGAAATATAACTAAATTAAAATGGAAATTTTGATTCCCTAAGGTTCTTTTTATAAAGTTTTAATTCACTAATATTCCTTTTATAAAATTTCAATTCACTAAAGGTTCTTTTAGAACTAATAATATAAATTGAAACTTTAATTATTAAAGTAAAAATTGTTGGAACAGGGGCAGACTTGGGGTTCAAAGCTTCAACAATGCACCAAAAAAACCCTAACTACTAGCCCTTTCGACAACACCTGCGAAGCAGATGCAGTCTCACCCGAGGTAGAGGTAGGGGTGGTTGCAGGACTCAAGTGTCTGCAACCTAGCTGGGACATAGATTTGTGATTACAATACTCTAACAATGCACTTAGTAGTTACCATTCATCAATATTTAACCAGTATTTACTTCACAGATAAAACCCTAATTACAGAGAAACACATTATTCTACCATATCTACACATCTAAGAAGTTAGAATAAGGAAACAGATCATATCTAGCATCTTACTCCCATCATTAGGCTCTAAGCTATAATATTCATCTAAACATACATTATTGCACTAAGCATTAATCACATAAACAATATAACAACCATAATGCACAAAGAAACCATAACATAAGATATACGTGGTTCACCCCAGTGTGGGGCTATGTCCACCAACTCTTCTCTTCTTTATTGTCTTCTGTCGAGCTTCGTACAGGCACATAGCATCAAAATCCTACTCTGTAGAGGATAGGAGATCTGCGCGCACCTCACTAGATTCTCCTTCCCCGAGTTACAACACAAAGTTTCCTCACATAGTCTGTGCACAAAGCACTACAGCTGACCATACACTAAGAACAAAGCCTCTTATAATTACTTGCACTTAGCACAATACTTAGCACCTAACATCAACCACACCAAACATCTAGTCCTTATTACATTGCCTAGCTTTCTATTTGTACATTACAAAGGGGACCTAAACATGGGTAAACTCATGGGCCAACATCCCATACCCGTTACATAAGCCCAAAACCCAAAAGTTCCCTAAAAGGGGGCCAAGATCCTGCAATCTCCACTTTGACTTATGCTCCACCTTTGAATAGCCTGTCGAAGTCCCAAAATAGGTCAAACCTAACCAAGGATCTCCAAAACTTGGTCAAGGGACAACAGTGCCCCGACACTCACATGTGACTCATCCCGAGTCACTCTACTCTGAGTAATTCTACCTCAAACATCTCGAGCTTGGCTCGAGCTGCTTCGACCTATTGCTTCGCCAAGGCCTCCTACTCGATGTACTCTTGAATAACTGCCTCGTTCACATGTCCCTCTAGGTGTTGTTCTACTGAAGTGACTACTTTTTCCAGCTCGACCCCTCGGCCTTCAATCTCCTCAAAAAGTAGGCAAGATGCATCCTGGATTGGCTGGATCTTCTTAGTTACCTCCATGACTCTTCTCTATATGGCATGGACCTATTGTTGAGTTGTGCATTGTTCTTGGGATCTTTTCATCCTCTCAACTACTGACATGAGTTTTAGTTGCACTTGTACTATTGTTTCTTTCTTCTTTGCCTCCTGGAGCTGTGACTCCAGTGTCTTCAATTCATGGTCCTTGGTAAGTTGCTCATAATTCTGTGCATTGTGACTTCTTAGATGTTTACATTCCATGGCTAATGCTTGGATCCTTTCAAGTGCTCTCCGGGCAATTGCTTCTCTCTGGTCTTGCACTTCCTATGGAGGGCTTGGCACAATTTGTAGCTCTAGTTTTATGACCCTATGTTGAAGTTGTTGAATGGCTTCAACAATCTTTGCCACTTGATTCTCCACTGGGTCTTCCTCCATCTTCTCTAATCCTGTCATAGAGCGAAGTGCTCTGTGAACTGCTTCTTTAAGTCCAACCTGCTCCGTGAGTAGTTGTTCTTTCTCCTGATGTATCTGCACTCTATCCTCTTCGAACTTGGTTTGGAGGTTCTCCTTCTCCTATTTCACAACTCGGCATTGCTCTATCACTTCCTCTTGTGCTTGCTTCAGGGCCACTGTGGCCTATTATTTTTCTTCCTGCATGCAATGAAGTCAAGCTTCAATCGCATAAGCTATTCTGTGGAGTTGGGTAGGCTCATATCCCAAATCTGTTTCATCTGATGGTGGGGACGCAATGGACACTGTGTGACTATAGTGAAGGTCTTGTTGTACACCTCTTATCTCTATCTTAATTCTATCATACATGCCTTATTGTTTTTCTTCAGTTCTCTACAAAATATCTTTCGAGGCATCTGATACAGCTGCGATAATGAAGTTGAAGTCATCAATCGTGAGCACAGTCTACAACTTTGGCTTACTAGATTTGGAATTCTTCCATGATGTAGGTTTCATGGGGGAAACCTTTCTTTTCTTAGATGGATCTGTGTCATCAAGGGGATTCTGTGGTGGTGTTACTTCTCCTTGCTTCTGCTTATCTTCTTCCCCTTCTTTCTCTTCTTTGTCCACTTCATCGCCACCTCCTCTGCTAGGTGAATCTGAAGTAGTCTCTTCTAATGGGTTGCTCAGCTCATGTACCTCTTATTTCTTCTTCCTTCTACTACTTCTTCCAAGTGCATCATACTCTTCGCGGGTAACCACCGGACTTCCGATTAGGTTGGGGTCGGATAGTTCGACCTAGTCGACCGGGATCAAGAATTATGCCAGCCATTCCTTTGTGATTTCTTCCAGTTCCTCCTCTGTGAGCTTATAGTATGACTAAATCTCTTCTTTACTCTCATCTGTGTGTGCAGTGATATAAATAAAATGCCTGTCTATGTGGAAATTCATAAGGGGCTTGAACTTGTCCAGAGTGTTCAACATCATACAAGGGAAATAATCGATAGCCCTCTTCAGTTGTAGGTAGTAAATATGGAATACTACATTTGACTGTGATTGTTTCCCCATATCGCTCAAATACTAGAGCATGGTGAACTTCACAACAAGTGGCTCAAACGGTTCAATGTCAGGGAAGGTCACACCTTCCAACATCTTCCAAGTAGAAAATGCAATGAGGATCAGCAACCAGCTAAAATGGAACTCATAGCCTTGATCCTGATCTTCGCAGAAATCTGATTCTAACTGGTTGACTAAATAACTAGCCCAGTTCATCTGGAGTCCTTCCACACATTTTCCAGCGAGGTCAACGAAAAACCCTGTGACGTTCGTGGGTCTACTCTTTTGGAATAGCTTACCAGCAATCAACTGGCAAGCAAGGCACACTGCGTCATTCTGAATGGAGGCTACCTTGTAGCCTCGCATCCCCTTATCTACATCTCCATAGGTATGTTTAATCCTCTGTGCTAGGACGCAGTCTGTAGCCTTCCCTGGGTAAAATTCTTATGGGTCTGGTCCCTGCATGCTTAATTTGGTGATCCTATGGATCAACATTGGATCTACGATGATGCGTTTGTATAGCAATAAATAACCACCATGGAAGATCGATAGCAGAATTTTAACGCATGCGTTAACCTCTTGGTGCCTTCCAAAATGTGGTATCTTCATCATGTTCAAGATAGTGGGCCTCGCGATGTCCATGGTCCATGGTTGGGGAATGATATTTGATTTATTTCCCTTCGTATTGGTCAAGTACTTTTGAGGCGAAAGCATGCCATAGCTCTTATGGTCTCCTAGATTATAGTCCCTGATCTTCAAGGTCAGAATCCTCTCCAACTGTGGTCTGACTGCGTGTATCTCCTTCGGGAGGTACGCAATGATGACTGTGCAGTCGAAGTCCCTTGAGACATTGTCACAACTGACCACACTGAACATAGGTGGGATGTAGTTGGGCAGGATGGACGAGATTAACTTTTCATTCTCCAAGTCATCTCAATGCTTCGTTCTTTTCTCGACCGCATCTTGGGATGGTCCGGATCCAAAAGTAGTCGACAAGGAGGCTTGCACTCCTCGCGTCAATTAGGCTTGAGCTCCTATGGACATTACCTTCTCAACCATTAGATCGATTAGAATTTACTCTACTAACTTTTCTACTGTGTTGATGTCATCTGACATGCATGCTCAAGATCGGATATCTCAGGTTGATGAACAACTACTCAATCCAACAGAATGGATGGCAAGGTCTTAATGATCATTGCGTGAAATCAACTAGTTCTCTGCGGGCTCAGATAATCACAATTGGAAAAAGTGTTCTCGGTGTAACTCTCGATGAGATAAATAGACAACACAATAACAATTTCTTCTAATAGGTCAAAAATACTTAATCAATGCAATTCCATTCAATATGGCACGGTCCTAATGGCTCAATGGAAAGATTTTGGTCCATAACTATTCTTCTAACCATTCGAGAGCATCGGTCTAATGGTCATAATTCCTCCAACGGTCACAATGCTCTGCCATGCGAAGTGACAATCTGTGTTGTACTGATATTTCGACGAAGTTCAAATTCTGGAAACCTTCCTTTTGCGAAGTTCTTTCTGGAGCTTCTTGTAATTTTTCTAACTTTGCTTTTTTCTTGCTGATATTTCTAGCCTTTTTTTCCTATAATCTGAGTTACTGGGTTCCTATTTCCATTTTGATTCTTATCTTCTATTATCATATTAAATTCACATTGTTGACAGTCTTCCATAGGGTTTGAGTGTAATACTTCTTCTTTGTCTGTGGTAAGTTCTTTGCTTTCCTGTGTGGATGGGTTCTTCAAGTCTCTCTGTGTTCTTTCAGCTTCATCATCCAGATCCTTGGTCCTTAGCAACTTCAACTTGTTCTCTTGTTCTACTATCAAGTGTGCTATTCTCCTAGTCATGAAATTTGTTAATTCTTGCTTTTTTTGTTCTAGGGCTTCCTCTTATTTTCTTCAACTCCGGTCTTTATCAATCCAGTTTTTTCCTAATAACATAGAAAATGGGGCATTGTTCTCAATAAACTTAATGACCTCAAATTCTTCCTCTGTTGAAGTTCCACGAGCACTCATATATGTCTGGGTAAGTCTTCCACATAGGGTTATTAGCTTTCCTCTAAATAATCCTATTCCTCCCAATGAGGGAATCATACCAAGCTTTCCCAAAATTTCTCAAGTTCTTTCTGTCATAATATTCACCTGTGTTTCCTCATCCAGAACATGGTCTATGTCAAAGTATCCTATTCTTTCTTCGATGCATTTTTTCTCTTTTAAGATATCTGATAGATTAGTGTCTATGTGATCATTCAGGGTTTCTTTCATATTTAGTAATATAGTCTATGATTCTTTCTAGGATTCTGTCATAATCTTAGTCTCTTGGCCTTTCTCATGGCTTTCTTTTTTCCATATTCATTCTTTCAACCTTAGCAATCATTCTAGGGAAATCCAAAACTTCATGGTCCATAGATTTACAGCAAAGACAAGTAGGTCTTCTATCAGGGCATTCTTTAGCAAGATGTCCCGGTCTTCTGTAACTGTAACAAAGAGTTAATCATCTCTTTCCCTTAAATGATCCCCAACTTTTCATGTACTGTGCACTGGGGTCACAGTAACAAACCAACAAACAATTATTTCTAGGGTCCTACATCCATTTTTCAATCCAAATATTCTTTCTATGCATAGGAATAACATATCTCTCACTATTTCTATCAGATCTACTCATATCAAATCTTCTTTCTTCTAGTTGTGCCCTAGTTTTCAGGATAGGACAAAATTTATCAAATATACCTAGATCCATACTTTTGAAATAAAAATTTTTCACTTATCTTACCCTTCTTAGAGCACAAAGCTTTCAGATATTACCTCTTTTGACAAAAAATTTCATTGATCTTACCTCTTTTCTTCAGATATGATTCCTTTCTTAGCACGTAGCTTCACAAGTCAAGTAGAATACTACGCACTAAAGAAACATATCTACGCACATATATTTCTTTCTTTTCCTCAGTTCCTAGCAATCATAGTTTTAGGTCCTAGCAACAGAACCATTTGTCGACATAGGGGCAGACCAAGGGTTCAATTCTTCAACAACGCACCAACAAAACCCTAACTATGGACCCTTTCGACAACACTTGCGAATCAGATGCAGTCTCACCTGAGGTAGAGGCAGGGTTGGTTGCATGAATCAAGTGTCTGCAACCTAGCTGAGACATAGATCTATGATTACAATACTCTAACAAAGCACTTAGTAGTTACCATTCATCAGTATTTAACCAGTATTTACTTCGCAAATAAAACCCTAATTATAGAGCAACACAGTATTCAACGAGATCTACACATCTAAGCACTTAACTTAAGGAAACAGATCATATCTAGCATCTTACTCCCATCATTATGTGCTAAGATATCATATTAATCTAAACATACATTATTTCACTAAGAATTAGTCACATAAACAATATAACAACCATAATGCACAAATAAACCATAACACAGGATGTACGTGGTTCACCCCAGCATGGGGCTACGTCCACCAACTCTTCTCTTCTTTATTATCTTCTGTCAAGCTTCATACAGACACAGAGCATCAAAATGCTACTCCATAGAGGACAGGAGATTTGCGCGAACCTCATCAGATCCTCATTCCTCAAGTTACAACACAAAGTTTCCTCACACAGTCTGTGCACAAAGCACTACATATGACCATACACTAAGCACATATCCTCTTATAATTACTTGCACTTAGCACAATACTTAGCACCTAGCATCAACCACACCAAACATCTGGTTGTTCTTACATCACCTAGCTTTCTATTTATACATTACAAAGGGGACCTAAACATGGGTAAATCCATGGGTTGACATCCCATACCCGTTACATAAGCCCACAACCCAAAAGCTCCATAAAAGGGGGTCGAGATCCCGCGATCTCCACTTCAACTTGCGCTCTGCCTTCGACCATCCTGTCGAAGTCCCAAAATAGGTCAAATCTGACCAAGGATCTCCAAAACTTGGTCAAGGGCCAACAAAAATTATAATGGAGGATTAAATTCATAAAAAGAGTAAATGGTTTTTTATCTAAATTTCTAATTCTGAACTTAGTTTTAAAAAGGGGAAACTTAACAGGAAAGGAAACTTAAAGAAAAAGGGAAACTTAAAGAAAAGGGGAAACTTAAAAAAAAAGTTGAATGTCTAACTTAGTAAGGAATCTAGCCTTTGGAACTTTCTATTTATGAACTCAACTAGGAATTAAGTAAGGCATAAGTCATTTAAGAATTGTAAGGGAATTTTGGGACACCGAGGAGCATTTTTAGGAATGCTTTTAGGTGGGTGAGGGAAATAGGAATATTTAATTAATTAATAAAATTGTTTTTCTAGTGAAACTAGGGGATCGGGTGACATGTGTACGGGGGAGGTTTTTCCTAATTAAATAAATAAAAAGGGGAATCTAATGAGGGTTTGGGAAACTAATGAATAAGAACTTTATAAAAAAGAGGGCGGAGGAGGAGTATGGGACACATTTTGGGCATGCGTAATGTTACACTGCTGAAATTTTATCTTGACTAAACTTTTTCTTGTGGGAGTTGGGATACCCAACTCAGGTAATGAGTGGTATATTGACCTTACGAGGTGAGATGGGTTCTATCATTCTCTGGTATTGTTTGCATGGCCCCTTTTTGGCTCAGGGGGCTTAGGGGGAAAAAGAGTACCCCTAGAATTGGTTGGGAGGTATAGGTGAGGTCACATTGGTTGGCAAGAAGGAAATGGACAGAGCACGCATGAGACAACGAATTAGGAGAATTCACATTTGGATAAGTTACACCTATTAAAGTTTTTACTTGCAATAAAATTTAATTTACACTTGTTTATTTTACTGTACTCGAATGACGATTTCATTTCCATGAGATTTCCTTGCACATGTATTTCTACGGTAATTGTAACCTCCCTTGTCGCTTGATTCATTCAATAAGAACCCTTTCTATCCATAGTATCCTTTATTTATGAGTTACTGTCTATGTGCGCATGGCCATAATGAGCCCCAGACTCAAACCTTGCATGCATTCTTGTATCTCCTGCCTGTGTTTTCTTTATTCCTTGATTGTGCTTTTATTTCATTACTTTCTTCTCCATGGAGAAGATCTGGGTGTAGATCTGTGTTTTTATCCTTTGTTCCTTGATCCTTTAAGTTATTAGTTTGTTCTTGAGCAGTCGAACAAGAGCCGAATCGACTATCTTTCACTTCGGTGTTAAAGATTTAGATTCAAATGCCCTGCTTTCATGTGCATGGATAATAAGTGTATGATCAATCATTTGCCCACCGTTTTATTTTGCATCTAGTTTTTCTGTGTTTGGGGAAGCCAAGGGCTCTGCACCCGTCTCTTTTCCCAGAGAACCATTCCTTTTTCTCTGTTCCTTGGTGTTTTTTTTTTTAAATATGTGTCTTGGATCCTTCATATCTCTCTTCCATAACTCTTAATGAATAAACCATTAAATACGTCGAGTTTTTGAATTCATTTTTACTGTTGAATTAAACCTTTATAGGCGTCCAGACTTGGAATTGTTTTTATTGTTGAATAAAACTTTATATGCGTCCATATTTGAAATCATTTGTATTGTTGAATAAACCATTATATGAATCCAATTTGAAATTGTTTTTACTATTGAAATAAACATTTAAATGCATCCAGTTTTTTAATTCGTTTTTACTGTTGAAATAAATCTTTATAGGCGTCCAGATTTGGAATCATTTTTATTGTTGAATAAACCTTTATATGCGTCCATATTTGAAATCATTTTTATTGTTGAATAATCCATTAAATGCATCCAATTTTTGAATTCATTTTTACTATTGAATTAAACCTTTATATAGATCCAGATTTGAAATCGTTTTCATTGTTGATTAAACCATTATATGCGTCCACTTTTTGAAATCGTTTTTACTGTCGAAGTAAACCATTATGCATCCAGTTTTGAAATTGTTTTTATTGTTGAAATAAACCATGGTATAACCTTTTATTGAACTGGAAGGTGGAAATCAGATTAATTGCAGGAACGATAATTATTTTCATAAAAATAAACGCCACCTATATCATTATAATTATGGTACTGATATTTCATATTTTGAGAAGAATGTTCAAATTTGTTACCTGTGCTCTTTAAAAAGTTAAATGTTATCCTTGTAATTGGATCGTTTGACAAAAATGTTGGCTCTTCAAGGAGTAATGAGGCTCAAATGTCCATCAAGTGTAATATCCCAATTTCATTGTTTCTTGGCAAGTGAATTTAATAATTTTTAATGGTTTTAGAACAACGCGGTGTCTTTCATAGAAAACAAACATTGGAGAGAAATATCGTTGCCTCCATAAATAAATCCCTTCATACAATAAATATGTGTAAGATCGAGAGGTTCGTTTCAGTACATAGTAAGATCAAGACTCAAATAACCTTTAAAGCTTGTTGCCAAATATGAATCTATTCAATTTAGTTTAGTACGCAATTGAATGGCCTTGTTTATTCTATCTCCATCAAATGCTCGACATCTAAGTAAATTTATGGTTTTAGAAAGGCACGATGAGTAAGTTTATGGTTTGAACAACCCCTAGTGAAACACGTATGTGCCTCTAGATGGACAACGATTTTGTTGGTGGTGAATAGCTTGTGAAATTCAATCATTACTACACAAAATTTATTGCCAGTGAATTTAATTATTACCACACAGAAATATATTGCTAATAGAATTTCAATCGTTACTACTGAATTTAATTATTACTACACATAAATTGTATTTCTAATGGAATTGCATTCATTACTACACAAATTTTATTTCCATTTGAATTAATTATTACTACACAGGAAATTTATTGCTAATTGAATTGCAGTTATTACTACATGGATATTTTATTGCAATTAATTTTAATTATTAATACATCGGGATTAGAATTCCATCTAAATTTTAATTTAAAACTACACAGAGATTTATTACTATCAGTATCTATAGCGAAACATTAACATAGAGAATTCTACTCTTATCCCACAAATAATTGTTGCTTCTATAATTGCGGACTATTTTTGGGATTTTGGCAGTTGGATTATGTCACATACCCACTGATGAAAATCAAACTTTTTCATTGATTTCACAACAAACCGAATACCCGAAGTCCTATGGGGCTTAGCACATGCTAGATCTTTCCTTTTCCCACCTTCATGTGATTATAGTTCACAATTATGAGTCAAATCAGCACGACATCTTTTCGCACTTCGTGACTCGGTGCTACCAAAATGTCGAGTCTCTCGACATTGCAAACCCCGAAGCTTGAAACAATGAAACGCCAAACCCTGACGAGGCTATCAAGGGGCAAGTTTCTCTCTTGGGGACTTTTCTACGTGACCCTATACTATGCCCACGCGCTTCGGCCAACCAAGAGCTTATCAGCTTTTCACGATTTGGTGAATCGCGATACACGACTCCTACCTTTCCCCATTCAAACCCCCAAAACTTTCGAGGTCTCCAAAGTTTCCTTCCAAAGGGAGATCGACAGTCGTAGGCCTCCCTTGATCCAATGGTATAGATCCTTTCAGGGTTTCGATACTCGAGATTTCGAAATGCAACGACTCCAAGACTCTTCAGCATCCAAGTCTCCGAATTGCGATATGGAAAGTCGTGTAAGAGATCGACGGCTCTTAGGAGCATGGATCCAACAATCCATGGGATTTCGAGTATCGATATTTCGTGACTTGCAAAGTTAAGGTTTCTTGCCTTTTTGAATCCCTGGATGCCGAAACGCCAAAACGTTGACCAACAACCACGTGTCCCTTCGATGGACAACGGAGACCCTCAACCTAGATCGACGGTCGTGGTATTTTTGGGATGATCAACGGTCATGATCAAATCCTGGCTTTCCTCAATATTAATCACACCTCATGCCATGTCGAGGCTTCGGTGATCAGAATTTCGTGACTCACGAAGACAAAGGTTCTTTGCCCTTTTGTTTTTTGAGTGCCGAAACACCAAAGCATTTACCAATGGCCACGTGTACTCTATAGATGGATGGTTCAGGTACTTCCATGGACCATGGGGTCTACGGTCCCGACTCCTTCATCTCTTGCAAGGGAAAAGAAGGAAGGGGTCGTGGCATTAATGCCTGTGTCTCTCTCTTAAATCAAACGGTCATTACAGACCCTAGGATCCTCTGAAGAGATCCTGTTCATGCATCGCTTCCAAAGGCAGAGAGGGGTCGAGGAATTGTCATCCACGTGTCCTCCCTCAGATGAACAGTCCTCATTGTTTCATGATTTCATGACTGGCGACTCCCAGTGATGCAAATCCTTTATCAACTCGAATCCCTGGTATCCGAAATACCGATGGACTCTCGATCTCCACCACGTGTCCTTCACAGATGGACGGTCTAGGTCTATATCGGGATTTTTACTAAGGAGTGTCCCAATCTCTTGTCATTAGGACTCTCGAAACCCCGAACTCCGAATCCCCGATACCGACTCCTCTCTCATGACTTTCTCCCTTGTTCGCGAGGGCTTAACCCTCATGCACTTCCTAGAGGATCCAATGGCTATTGGGCTCTCTAGCTAAGATCCAACGATTCAGATTAGTCCCACGCCATGTACTCTCTCATTACTCTCTGGACAAAAAAAGAAACCAACGGTCCAGATACTCCCACAGACCTTAGGGATCTACAGTCCCGATTTTCTTTGCTATTCATGAAGGTAGAGGAAAAGGGGCAAGGTATGTAACGCCCTTATTTCTTTCATCAATCTAACGGTCATGAATGACCTGAGGATCTTCTGACGGGATCTCATCCATCGATTGATACTTGTCCCTATGCTGTCACTTTGGGATTTTAAGAGGGTCATTCCTCCTCATACAGGGTTGTTAAGGCTTTCACATTCAAGTCCTTTTTCCAGGTTCTTGGTAAACCTTTCCAAGGAGGGAATCTCTGTGAAGAGATCTATTTCGGGGCATTCTTAGAGACAAATAAGGGGAAACAAATTCCTGAGAACAGACTGGAAGTCTGACTTGGTTCAACTTATGCATAATTAAATTCATTTATCAATCATAAGCCAATTCATTCATTTTCTGTTATAAGAATATATCTACCCTTTCTTATCAAAACACTGCACAGGCATTCTTATACTGTAATCATTCACAATTTCACAGTTTATGAGCATATATGTCAACATATGAATTTTAAGATGCAATATGAAAAACACTTATCAGAAATAACACTAGAAGTGAGTGCAACTGCTGAGAGGGGTGCTCGTTTCCACCCAACCACAGGCTTAGCGACTCCCAACAGATTTACCACTAGCCACCCTCGAGCTGAGACCATGATGTTGTGAGACTGCGTCTTCGTTTTCCAGTGACCAGGAGTGAAGGTTGAAATCCTTCCTCTCTTCTATCACTCAATCTGCATAATGCCAACATTCTCCCCTCGCGTCTTCCCCCGCAATCGCTTCTACCCCCATGCCTTATCCTCTTGCGCGGTTGCGTGTGGTGCGATTACCCTCATGGTGATCAGGATTGACGGATCTATGGATGGGAGGTTCACCTCCCATCCCTCATTAAACCATCTACCCACCAACCTGCGAGACATTTAATTAAGGGCCAGTGAGCTGCTTTTGGTTCTCCGGGCCAGTGGAGTCCAAATAAGGTATTCATTCTCGGTGGAAGTTAATGCCACCTTTCCAAGTTCCCTCCACCGCCATCGTGGTCTCTTTTTCTGCACATCCCCTCTCAGCAGTCCTGCAATAAATTCAAAATGT
>SNQJ01S0056821.1:52398-64387 GCA_010110895.2 Picea sitchensis | reverse complement strand
ACAATATGTTGCCTTTCGTATAGTGTCTTCTAAGGTCTTTGGCTCGTCAAATTCAATTCGGTTCTGGTATTCCTTGGGTAACCCACTGATGAAGCGTTGTGCCTTCGCCTTCTCTACTTTGATGTAGGGTACATATCTCAATAAGTCGAGGAATTTGTTGACATATTCCTCTATCGTGAGTTGTCCCAGTTTGAGTTCATAAAACTCTTTATCCTTCTCGTTGAAATACTTTTCCAACAAATACTTCTTTCGAAAGTATTTTTCAAACTGTTTCCAAGACAGGTCCTCGTCGCGGACCCCTTTCATATTCTTAAGATCTTCCCACCATATGGAAGCCTTTCTGTTTAGATTGAAAGTGGCCACTCAGGCCTTCATATTCTCTGAAAAATCATGGACTCTAAAATATTTCTTCAAGCCAAGTAGCCAAGCCTCGACTTCCTCTCCCTTCTTTATCTCCCCGTCGAAGGAGGTAGGTTTGGCCTTTCTGAATTCCTCAAATTTATGACTCTTGGAAGTCTTTTGCTTCTTCTATTTTCTGTGAGAATAGGAATTGGTCCTACTGCTGGAAGAGCCTTCTGAAGCGCCATCTTCCTTCTCAGTGGAATCATCTGGCACTGGTCCATTACCTCTGGGGTGGACCTTTCTTGAGGTGCTTCTCCCAGTATGGCCACTGATACGACCATGTTTCTACACTTCAGGTTCATGTTGCATTTGTCGTTGTAGGTTGGATAAGCTTTGCAGTAACACTGCATTAATTTCAGTTTGCTTTTCTTTCTCTTTCATCATCCTTTCATTATTGGCCTTGCAGTTTTGCAACTCAACCATGAGACTCCTCATAGTCTCAGCTAGGTCTGGAGGGGTTCCTATTGCTCTTCTTTTGTCAAACTCTTCGTCTCTGTTGTGGGAGCCTTCTCCCACCTCTTGGTGAGTCACCATACTCTGCATATGTAGATTCCTGTGGTTGATCATCTGCTTGACAGAAATAACAAACGCTGGCTATTAGTCAAGAGTTAAATTCATTTTATTTTTTTTAATTTGCACATAAATTTATAACTCTTTCACATGCATACACAGTCGGGTTCTCATTTCCAAGTTTTAATCCTGGACAAAAGAGTTATGTTAGGGGGTTACTCTTCATAGGAGTACTTCGAATAGAGTTTATGCGCGACTCGTGCATGAGCCCAATCAGGCCAAGTGTTGTAACCATGCTTTGATACCACTTTGTCACATACCCACTGATGAAAATCAAAATTTTTCATTGATTTCACAACAAACCAAATCCCCGAAGTCCTATGGGACTTAGCACAGGATAGCTCTTTCCTTTTTCCACCTTCATGTGATTATAGTTCACAATTATGAGCCGAATCAGCATGGTGTCTTTTCATACTTCGCGACTCGGTGCTACCAAAATGTCGAGTCTCTCGACATTGCAAACCCCGAAGCTTGAAACAACGAAACGCCAAACCCCGATGGGGCTATCAAGGGGCAAGTTTCTCTCTTGGGGACTTTTTTACATGACCCTATACTGTTCCCACATGCTTAGGCCAACCAAGAGCTTATCATCTTTTCACGATTTGGGGAATCATGATACACGACTCCTACCTTTCCCCATTCAAACCCCCAAAACTTTCGAGGTCTCCAAAGTTTCCCTCCAAAGGGAGATCGACGGCCGTAGGCCTCCCTTGATCCAAAGGTATAGATCCTTTCGGGGTTTTGGTACTCGGGAGTTCGAAATGCAACAACTCCAAGACTCTTCGTCATCCAAGTCTCCGAATTGTGATATGGAAAGTTTTGTAAGAGATCGACGACTCTTAGGAGCATGGATCCAACAGTCCACAGGATTTCAAGTATCGGGATTTCGTGACTCGTGAAGGCAAGGCTTCTTTCCTTTTTGAATCCACAGGTGCCGAAACACTGAAACGTCGACCAGAAGCCACGTGTCCCTTCGATGGATGGTGGCAACCCTTAACCTAGATTGACGATCGTGGTCTTTTTGGGATGATCAACGATCATAATCAAATCCTGGCTTTCCTCAATCTTAATCACACCTCACACCATTTCGAGGCTTCAGTGATCAGAATTTCGCAACTCGCGAAGACAAAGGTTCTTTTCCCTTTTGTTTTCCAAGTGCCAAAATGTCGAAGCATTTACCAACGGCCATGTGTACTCTATAGATGGATGGTTCAGGTACTTCCATGGACCATGGGGTCTATGGTCCCAAATCCTTCATATCTTGCAATGGAAAAGAAAGAAGGGGTCGTGGAATTAATGCCTGCGTCTCTCTCTTAAATCAAACGGTCATTACAGACCCTGGGATCCTCCGAAGGGATCCTGTTCGTGCATCACTTGCAAAGGTAGAAAGGGGTCGAGGAATCATCATCCACATGTCCTCCCTCAGATGAGCGGTCCTCATTGTTTCACGATTTCACGACTGGCGACTCCCAGTGACGCAAATCCTTTGTCAACTCGAATCCCTGGTATCCAAAATACCGATGGACTCTCGATCTCCGCCACGTGTCCTTCACAGATGGAAGGTCTAGGTCTATATTGATATTTTTACCAAGGAGTGTCCTAATATCTTGTCATCAGGACTCTCAAAACCCCGAACTTCGAATCCCCGATACTGACTCCTCTCTCGTGACTTTCACCCTTGTTCACGAGGGCATAACCCTCATGCACCTCCTAGCAGATCCAACGGCTATCGGGCTCTCTAGCTAAGATCCAATGACTCAAATCAGTCCCACGCCGTGTACTCTCTCACTGCTCTCTGGACGGAAAAAGAAACCAACGGTCTAGATACTCCCACAGACCTTGGGGATCTACAGTCCTGATTTTCTTTGCTATTCATGAAGGTAGAGGAAAAGGGGCAAGCTATGTAACGCCCTTGTTTATTTCATCAATCTAACGGTCGTGAATGACCCGAGGATCTTCCAATGGGATCTCGTCCGTCGATTGATACTTGTCCCTACGTTGTTACTTCGGGATTTTAAGAGGGTCATTCCTCCTCATATAGGGTTGTTAAGGCTTGCACATTCAAGTCCTTTTTCCAGGTTCTTGGTAAACCTTTCTAAGGAGGGAATCTATATGAAGAGATCTATTCCAGGGCGTTCTTGAAGATAGATAAGGGGAAACAAATTCCCGAGAATAGACTGGAAGTCTGACTTGGTTCAACTTATGCATAATTAAATTCATTTATCAATCATAAGCCAATTCATTCATTTTCTGCTATAAGAATATATCTACCCTTTCTTATCAAAACACTACACAGACATTCTTATACTGTAATCATTCACAATTTCATAGTTTATGAGCATATATGTCAACATATGAATTTCAAGATGCAATATGAAAAACACTTATCATAAATAACACCAGAAGTGAGTGCAACTGCTGAGAGGGGTGCTCGATTCCACCCAAGCGTAGGCTTAGCAAATCCTAGCGAATTCACCACTAGGCACCCCCGAGCTAAGACCACGATGCTGTGAGACTACGTCTTCGTTTTCCAGTGACCAGGAGCGAAGGTTGCAATCCTTCCTCTCTGCTATCACTCACTCTGCATAATGCCAGCGTTCTCCTCTCGTGTCTGCCCCTGCAATCGCTTCTACCCCCATGCCTTATCCTCTTGTGAGGTTGTGTGTGGTGCGATTACCCTTGCGCTGATTAGGCCTGACTGCTCTACGGATGGGAGGTTCACCTCCCATCCCTCACTAAACCATCTACCCACCAGCCTGCGAGACATTTAATTCAGGGCTAGCAAGCCACTTTTGGTTCTTCGGGCCAGTGGAGTCCAAATACGGTATTCATTCTCAGTGGAATTTAACACCTCCTTTCCAAGTTCCCTCCATCGCCATCGTGGTCTCTTTTTCTGCACATCCCCTCTCAGCAGTCCTGTAATAAATTCAAAATGTTATTCACATTCATTGACCTTTTCCTCAAGGTCTGTTTACATCACATATTCACATTTATGAGTTTGCCATAGTTCTTGGCCAGTCCAGTTATATTTACAAGCTGGGGGAAACAGGGTGTTACAGATTATGGTTGGGGTCTATTATGGAGGTTAACACATCAAATTATATATATTATGAACTGTAGCATCTAAAACCTTGCCAATAATTTTCGATGTCTTTTAATATTTCTACAAAGGGTTTATTTAAGTTACTATTGTTTTATGGCCTACAAATTGTTTCTAGGAGAACCCTTTTTCTATAGAATCCTCACAAGGAATTTAGATATTTATAGGGGTGTGATGAAATGGGAGAAACTAACTCAACCACGTGATTTACAAGTGATGCACCTTGCCATGTTAATACTATGGGTGTGAATAGATTTACAAGGTAGAGATCCTTAACATAAATAGTTGATTCAACAAGACTTACACTTTATCATGTTGGGTGCTAGTGATGCATTTGTTCTTCAAGTAGTGTTTCAATAAAGTAGTGATTTAGGTATAGTTATTGGAGTTTATCCAAGTATTTATGAGATATTGAATGAACTAATTATTTTAGATGTTATTCAGTTCCATCATAAGTTCCTTTCAATAGACAAGTTATTGGTGTTTTTAGGACTCTGATAGTTTAAGTTGGTACCTTGACACGTTCGTTGTGTTGGTTAAAGGTTTAGATTGAATGCGCTTGGTATTTTTGTGCACATGTCACACTGTGGCGATGTGAATTCTTAATTTCAGATCATTGCGTGTGTCAATCAATAGCACACATGAAACCTGGCTTACGGTCTCCGGTGAAACACCCCACCTCAGCAGGGTCTGCTGACCTCCTGGTCTTTGGATATTTGTCTTCCTCTAAGACGAAATAGCTCCTTAGTTCCCCACTATAACCTTTAATACATATAAAACTGCAGGTCCTTCTTATAAGTTACGCATGTGTGAACAAGAACTAGGCGCGAACCCCCTCTCCACGTGAACGTTGACGCGACCACTAACTTAATCTGAAAAATCATTTCGGATTTTGTGACTTTGCGATTTCTATTGTGAGTTCCTGGACTCCTTCGACTCCTAAAACCCTGAAAAGGGATAACGGTTCACTAGCTCCTCCCTCATTCTTCCGCCATATGACTTCCATCCAAATCTTGGGTCTCACCTCCGAGCGTGTCAGGATTTCACGACTCGTGACTTCATGATGCAACTCTTTACCTTTTTCCTGAAGTCCAAACTCCCAACTTCCTCTCGACATATCAATGGTCCTAATCCTCTCATGACCTTATGGTTAATATCCTTGTTCCGTGAAGTCGAGATTTCGCAACTCGCAACTTCCAAGTAGTCGTTCCTCCACACTCTCGACTCCCAAAATGTTGAAAAATCCAATCCCCAATCAATGACTCTCGTTGATCCATATCTGATGGATGCTATCTCTCCTGAACTTGTGAGTGTTGGAAGACTCTCTCCCTTAACCTCCCTACAACTCCATTGGATCTAACGGCCCACGGAAAATTGACATTTCTCCCTGTGGGAATTCCGACCGTCCGTCAAGATTCTCAATGACTCCTTGCCAAATAACTTGGCATCCACTCTTATGAACTTTATTTCTGTGAGATAGATTCAACCTCTCCTTCGAACTATTCGAAGTCTCTATCCTTCCCGAGCTTGATCTCTATTGCAAACTCAAGGATTCTATGGAATCCTGCACACACTCCTCGCGGATTTCACAAAAAACTTCGATTATCTAAAATCTTCCAACTCTGCGCACTCCTTGTGATAGAATTTCTTCAACCACTCACTTGGGTTGGAAAAGTTTAAGACTATACCTAGCCTACACACACCTTACACGGCTATGTGCTATACCTGCACTTATGTTGGTATAAGATCAATGGTATCTCTCTTGAGATTTTTTAGATGAAACTCAGAACCTCTCAGCGCACTCCTTGCGGACTTTCACTACACTCCTTGCAGGAATTCTCAGGATGAGAAATAATTGAAACTCATACTCTCCCTCACACAGACTTCATACATTCAACATGAAAACATACACATAAAGCATTGAAACAAATGCATAACAAAGCATATAAGAAAACTGTAAACATACCATTCAATAGATGTAAACATACCATTCAATAGATGTAAACAATAACCATAAAACACCATGAAATTGGATCAAAGTATTCTTATATTAATCCAAGTGCCTCTATACATGGGTTCTATAACAACAATTGTCTGCTCATACAACTTCTACAATCTCTGTTCTTCTCTACTCTCTTATGATCTCTTTCTCTACAGCTTAATTAAAATGAGAATGAATGATAATGATACAATACAACTACGAGGGAGCCCTCTTAATTTTTCCCTCCTACAACTCTAAGATATCTTATCGGATTAAAATCTATACAACTACTTTACATTGATTACATTAATTTCCTACATCTAGCATATGAGAGCGATGCTCAAGATCTACATTACAATCCCCAAAACATTTAAGAGTAATTACATCCTTCCAGCTATTACATTAATGCTTCATCTTTTAAATTTCAAATGTCTTCAAAATGCACATTGGTGCATTTCCAACTATCCTCCACTTTCGCTTTCTAGCAATGCTCCTGCATCATACTCCTCTGGTTGAAAAATTCATGGACTCCTGTCCATCAGCTCCTGCACCGCCTGACATAGCACCCCACCTCAGTAGGGTTTGTTGACCTCTTGATATTTGGATCTTCATCTTCCTATGAGCCAAAATAGCTCCTTAGTTCCCCACTGGAACCTTTAATACATATAAAACCACAAGTCCTTCTTAGAAGTTACGCCTACACGAACAAGCACTAGGCACGAACCCCCTCTCCATGTGACTGTCGGCGCGACCATTGAATTAATACAAAAAAGCATTTCAGATTTCATGACTTCGCGATTTCTATTGTGAGTTCCCCGACTCCTTCAAATCTTGAAACCTTGAAAAGGGATAATGGTTCACTAGCTCCTCCCTTAATCCTGGGTCTCGCCTTCGAGCGCATCAGGATTTTGTGAATCATGAGTTCAAGATGCAACGCTTTCCCTTTTTCCCGAAGTTCAAACTCATGACTTCCTCTCCACAAATCAACGGTCCTGAGCCTCTCACAACCTGACATTCTAGAGCCTTGTTCCGTGAAGTCTGGACTTCGCAACTCGTGACTTCCGAGTAGTCGTTCCTCCATGCTCCTGACTCCCAAAATGTCGAAAACTCCAATCCCTAATCAATGGATCTCATTGATCCAAATCTGATGGCTTCTATATCTCCTAAAATTTCTATTGTTGGAAGAATATATCCCTTAACCTCCCTACAACTCCACTAGATCTAACGGCCCATGGAAAATCGATATTTCTCCCTGTGGGAATTCTGACCGTCCATCGAGATTCTCGATGACTCCTTGTCAAATAACTTGGCATCCACTCTTCTAAACTTAATTTCTGTGAGATAGCTTCAACCTCAGCTTCAAACTCTTTGAAGTCTCTATCCTTCTTGAGATTGATCTCTACTGCAAACTCAATGATTCTATGGAATCTTGCACACACTCCTCACGACTTTCACAAAAAACTTTGCTTATCTAAAATCTTCCAAATTTGCGCACTCCTTGCAATAGAAGTTCTTCAACCACTCACTTGGGTTGTAAAATTCTAAGACTAGACCTGGCCTACACACAACTTGCATGACTCTATGTTATACCTACACTTCTATTGGTATAAGATTAATGAACTATCTCTCCTGATATTTATGAGATGAAACTCATAACCTATGGACGCACTCCTTGCGGACTTTCACTGCACTCCTTTCAGGAATTCTCAGGACGAGAAACAATTGAAACTCATAATCTACCTCACATAGACTTCATACATTCAACATGAAATCATACACATAAATGATTGAAACAAATGCATAACAGAGCATATAAGAAAACTGTAAACATACCATTCAATAGATGTAAACAGTAGCCATAAAACACCATGAAATTGGATCAAAGCAATCTTATATTAATCCAAGTGCCTCTGTACATGGGTTCTATAACAACAACTATCTGCTCTTACAACTTCTACAATCTTTGTTATTCTCTACTCTCTTATGCTGTCTTTCTCTATAGATTAATTACAATGAGAATGAATGATAATGATACAATACAACTACGAGGGAGCCCTCTTAAGTTTTCCCTCCTACAACTCTAAGCTATCTTATCAGACTAAAATCTCTACAACTACTTTACATTGATTACATTAATTTCCTACAACTGACAGATGAGAGCGATGCTCAAGATTTGCATTACAATCCCCAAAACATTTAAGAGTAATTGCATCCTTCCATCTATTACATTAATGCTTCATCTTTTAAATTTCAAATGTCTTCAAAATGCGCACTGGTGTGTATCCAGTTGTCCTCCACTTGTGCTTGTTGGTGATGCTCCTGCATCTGTATCGTGCCTCCTGATGTGGATGTGGTTTCATTTATAGTTTTACTTGTTTTGTAACCTTATCGTGATTGTCTCTCGCTTGCCAAGAAGGTTCTTGTGACTGGTCGTCGAAGCTTTTGTGTTTGGATTGATTGAGGTTGTCCTTTAGCCTAGTAGGATTGATCTTGCATGTGACGGGCAGGTAGTCGATTTTATTTGTCCAATTGATTTTTTCCTATTGCATGGTTGTGTGCATTGTGTTCGTCATCGAGTTGCGTTGTTGACTGTTGTTGTTGTTACTTCCTTGCTTTAAAAAAAAATTGCACTTGTTATGCATCGCATGTTGTCGTAACGATGGGGGTCCTTACAATTACAAATTAGAGTTGATTTATCATTGTTGTTTTTCCTATTTATGTAAGTAACAAGGAAACATGTTCTGGTGTTGACCATCATATTACATGTTGCCATCAAATTCTAGAAAATTAGAGGAATGGGTTCTAGTAGTTGTCAAAATTACTATTTCAAATTTTGCAGTATCTCAAGCACTTGGTTATAGCTAAACAAATTCCATATTAATGTATAGGCTATTTTATTATTCCATCCTCTCTATGGATTTGGATTTTGAATCTCTTTTGATTCTTTAGAGTAGGAGGGATGAGTTATGTACAACTAGAACCAAATTGTATACTATAATATAAACATTGTTGTTGGTTTAATTGATATCCTTTATTGTATTATCTAATATGTATATAATTTATGTATGTCAGACCTTTATTGCATTCTCATTATATAACTTGAGTTGGATAAAATGGGACCTATAAATAGGAAAAGGAGAATTTAGCAAAATGTCCTAATAAATGAATTTTCCTAGTCATGCATTTTAGATAAGATTAAGCTCCTTATTATGAATCAATATATGAACCATTTTTCTACAGAAATATTAGCAAATTTAAACTTCATAAATTTTATGATAGTGATAAGACATATGAACCACTATAAGAGATGATACAAGTAGTATCAATTTTTATGAATTTCCTAGAAGGCATTTACATTAGATTGCTTCTTCATTGTTCTAATGTGTTCACCATAACTATAATAGTTATCTACTTCTGTGGAAGAGGCTATTACTTATGGATGTACATATGATTTAATATTGGTTCTCGTTGTTGGTGCAATGAAGTTTCATTGTTTCATTACATGCTTTCACACACACTGACCTTCTTAACAATGGGGGGATTAATACCTAGGGTTCGTCCAGAGCGTGACCAGCAAAACCCCCTAAGCATTGGGATATCAATCCTCAACCAAAGCCAATGAATACTTCACCCGATATGCAGAGAGGATCACAGAGACCATAAGGTCTTGTTTTGGGGATGGAGGATCAAACATACCAAAAATTATTGTAAATGACATCCATGTAACTTATTGTTATTCACATTTTTGGTCATCAAAGGTGATGTCATGATAGTGACATGATAATGGAAGATCAAACTCTTCATTAAGAACATTTTCCTGAACAAGGTTACACTTGTCATTTTCTCAAAATCACATTTTAAAAATAGTTTGCAGGCTGCATATATACTCTCCTGCGAGAATCCTTCATTCCCGTAGGCTGCATTCAGCTTGACTGCGAACTTCTCACACTGTGCTAATGGTTAGGGTGCGAACATGTTTCTAAAGGAGGAAAATGGATAAGTTCTCGATCCTTCTAGAAGGAATCTTCTAGAAGGGTGAATTGGCTTTCGAATGGTTGGCAAAGTATTGACTTTCCAGATATCTTGGGATCATTCCCTATCCAAGTAACTAATCAATCTTCTCCTATATATTGAGGGGATTGCACATGGAAAAGGTTAGAAGCAGATTAGCAAGAGAATGATTGGAGAATTAGTGCAAAATTGCATGGAGGACTGATGCTACAGCAGCAAGAGACAACAACAAGGTCATCATATGTGGTTGAACTTCTTCATGCTTGAGCAAGTGTGTGTGTCAGAGCCAGGAGCCATCGAAAGGAGTCCTAAGACATCAAGGCTCAGGTTGTAAGTTTCCCTTTCTATTAATGAAATACAGTAATATGTCCCTTTCCCATAATGATGATGTCATCTTATTACATGATTCCTTGATCACATGTATAGATTAGATATTGAATATATTAATCCGCTTGTACTTTGATTGGTTTGTGCTGTTGTGATTGGACGGTGCAAGAGCATTGAAGCTGAGCGAGGAACAACAGAGATAAAAGGAGAGCGTTCATAAGGTATGTCCACTATCCATTTCTCTTAGTTCATTCAATAGTCTAGATCTAGGGAAAGAGTAGTATTCTGTTCTGTTTTGTTCTAGATCCAGGTGGATCTAGGGAGATTGGTCTGTGTCCGCACTCACGAATTTATCCTTAAACAAAATTGGCGACTCCACTGGGGAAACTTATCCCTTTTTTCTTTATCGTTTTGCATTTTCTGTGGCCATTTGCTCTATTTGCCTTTTTCTCTTGATTTGTTAGTTTCTGAGTCCTCAGGATACCCTGAGAGACCCTTTGGGTCTAAGAGCCAGTTTGGATTTTGCTTGATTTTTCAAATTTTTCATTAGTTTCAGGGATTCCCGCACTGTGCCCATTAGCAGCCTGTGAGAACCTTGATACTTCACACCTTGCCTATATATTTCAGTGCGAGTAGTTCACAATCTTCACTTAAGTGGCCTGCGAGAACCATAGTTTCCTGCACTGTGTCCAAAGCTAGCCTGCGAACATTTTTGTGAAATTTTTGGATTCAATTTTTGAATCTGTCAATAGCTCATATATGTTGATTTACATCTCTCTGGCTTGTTGAATTAGTGACTTACATATCTTCTGCTTAATTTTGCTTGTTGGATCTGATCTAGGTTTTCTAGGCTTTTCTTGCTTTGGTAACTTGAATTTCATCTCTTAGCCTTTACTGGCATTTTTCTTCTCTTTGATTACTGGAGTTGACTGTGTCGTGTTGGTTAAGAATCAGTGATTGATTGAAAGTTAGGTGTTTTGTGTTCCTTGTTGATTATTGATTCGAAAGGACAATTCTCATTTACATTGAGACACTCTTTGGTTTGCTTTTTGTTCTTACTTTCATTGAAAGTTTTGGTTAGGTTGTTATTTGATTGTTTGATATTGGTATTTTGATTTTCATTCTCATTAAGAGTTCATCTTGGAAAGTGAACCACATTTTTTCTTTCAAGATCTTGTTTTTTGCTTTGTTAAAAACATTGAAAATCAAAGTTTTAGAGGATTGAAGTTTTGAAAAAGACATTTAGAAGTTGTTTATTAATGCATGATTGTTGCATTCACATCTGAAAGGAAATTGAGAATTTCACTTGCATTGTAATAATTGAGTTTGGTTCAGAAATTGTTCCCTCTCTCCCATAACTAGGATTCATTGAATGAAAACGATTATATTTCATCATATCCTTGCATGATTTGGGTCAGAGTCACACATCAAGAGTTTCACTTCCGCTACCTGTGAGTAAATAACAGCCATTAAAAACTTTGCATAATATTAAAATTGATCTAGTAACTCTTTTCTAGGGCTCTTTTACACCAACATATAGCTAGGCTAGTGCTTTGGAGTAGGAAGAGAGACACACTCTCCAAAGCTCAAAAACACAC
>SNQJ01S0056821.1:38827-52388 GCA_010110895.2 Picea sitchensis | reverse complement strand
ATGATGAAAATACAAAAACATCTAAAAAGTTAAAAAGTTGGTGTACTTCTTACCAATATTTCCCCACTGTGCATCTTCAGGAAGGGCAAGGTCAGGATCACCTCGAAAGTCCAAGCCAGCATATGCATAATCCTCAACCATCACAACCTGGCCTTGGAGCCAATCGAAGAAACGATCATCATACCTGACGATAGGTCCTGCCACATGCCTAGCCATGAGCTGGCACCACCGTAGCATCCGTGGATCCCTAGGACCCGGGAAATGCCAATCTGCCTGAAGCCTGTACACTGGGACTCTCTCGCAGAAGAAGGATACTAACAATGATCCATAACCACTTATATATGATAATATAGCAAGGACTAAGAAATAAACAATACACGCATAGGTGTTACTCATTCATAACAGAAACATAATAGAATATAACTGCCATATATTTATTACTAGAAATATTCCATCATATTAGAGATATACATTGTGCTAAATAACTAAGTTGAAAATACATAATCCTTCATCTCATTACTATATAAAAAGTGGGAATACAACAATATTCACCTTGCGCTGAGCTTTAATATTAAGACAGAATAACAAACACAGGAGAATTCCCCATACATCACAAGATTACAATAAGATAACTTAGAGCTCTGGGACTGATGCATTCAAAAATTAACCACCCTATTTTTTGAGCTAAGAGATATCTTTTATATCTTTCTCTGATGGGGAGAGCTATCCTTCAATGTTCTACTCCACTCGCTTGTCTGCTATAACAATATTTCATACTTATGGTACCTTTCAGGGCTCCACATAGGTTCTCTACATCAGGGGTAATCTTAACTTCCTAAATATCTCATCTTCTGGCTGCCCCACATCTTCATCTGTTGTTGGAAGTAATCATTCTGGTAGATATCCTAGAGATTCCTTTCTTGCTTCCAGTGAGCATCTTCTTGATTTTTGGCTCAACTGATAAAACTCAGATCAAAGCACCCTTGACCACCTTTAGACCTGGCACAATTCTTAACAAAACGCGATCCAATGTGTGCACTATGGCATTCTTTCTCACATCTCCTTAGGAACTCACAAAACTTCTTGATGATCACACACAGATTTCATTTGTGCATGTGCACAAAACTGGATACAAAACTTTGGGTCCCAATAGGCCCCCACCACTATTGTCTAGCTTGTCCTTGAGCCATCTAATTTTTAATCAACATGGAAAAGTTGGAGGAAGATTAGATCATCATTGCACAAAACAATTGTGATTGTGTCCTTTTTCTTGAGTCGGGACATTTGTCAATGCCTGCAGCAAACTACAGCTAAGAACTACATGTCCCTCAAGAGAGAGCATAATTCATTGCTCGTTGTGTTGTTTTGGGGAAGTGAGGATGATAAGGAAGTCTCAGTCAGTCGAATTCTATGGTTTCTAGAAGTGGTGAAAAAATGTGATCACAAGGATAGAATGAATGGGAGGAGTGACGGGAACTTGATCTTCCATGCTTTCTCTTGTGGAGGAAGTGGTTCATATGGTGGTAAGGAGAGAGTCAAGTGAGTCCCTGAGAAAGGGCTGGTCTAAATAGCGAAGAAGATGAAGCATGATCCAGAAGGAAGCAATGATGGGTGTAGTGGGGAGCAAGGCAATTGTGAGAGTAGAGTCAACTGAGGCATGACATGATAGGGCATATCGAGAATCACAGTGATAATCTGATAGAGAAAGGTGGGGGATGGGGGTTTGGGGCCTTGTAATATATAGGTGTGGAAGGGAGAGAGGGATTTGGGGGGTTTGGCGAGAAGGGAAAGAATAAATAATTAGAACGTTGCAATGGACAGTTCAATCCAAAATTTAGATCAGTCGTGTTACAGAGGGTTATCAAAGAATGTGATGATATATATGACTAGTTACTTGGGGCATAATCCAATGTCCCATCATGCCCCAATAACTGGGAAAGTGCACTTCCACAATTTTCAATCTTGATGATCTACCTTCAGGTGTCACTGAAAGCATCTCCCAGGTGAAGCTAAAATGTTGTACTATCAAAATTAAAATTAAACTCATGTCGACTAGAAACTGTGTGAAGCATTGTACTATCTATACTAATATTACCACGTTTCTCTATAAAGGATGACAAAAATATTAAATTGTGTTTGACCCTTGAGGGTCTTGGTACACTTTCAACATGTTCCCATTAATAAGACCTTTAAGTGGTTGTCCTTGTAGAGTTTCCATATTTGCGACACCTCGTCCAATGATGTAGACTAGGCAAAACAGGCCTATCCAACGCATATGTATATTATAGGGATGTTGGGATTATTTGATGTCATATGATATAACTAAATATCCTAGCTGTGTTATTTTTTGGCAAATGTTATGGTCGTGCCAGGCCTTTTTTATGTCTTTTTCCACCACTTGACTTAAGCTTGACATTATATGGTCTTCCTCGAGTTCTATAATCCCATCCAACATGTGTTAGAGGGATTGATCATCGATCATATGAGTCATGAGCATGACTCAGAGGATCATTACCACAATTTCTAATGGCATGACCACTTTCTTCCCATAGACTAATATGAAAGGTGTGTTCTTAGTTAGACTTTTTCACGTGGTTCAGTAAGCCCATAAAACTATGGGGATACATTGATCCCAGTCATCACGCTACAAATTGCAAACTTTGGTTAAGGCATTTTATAAAATTTTATTGAAATCTTCAATTGTACCATTAGATTAAGGATGATACAGAGTGCTCTTCTGCTGATGGTTTGTGAACTCTTGAGTGATTTGTTGGATGGTCTCGTTTAGAAAGTGTGAGCCCTAGTCACTCATCAATACCCATGGACATCTAAATCTGGTGATAATATTTTCAAAAATGAATCATGTAGCAGTCTCATATGTACAATCCTTGATGGGTGTGGCTTCATCCTATCTTGTCAAATATTTTGTGGCCATGATAATGTAGTGCGCTCTAGTGTAGTGCGCCATGCAAGCGGATTAATAAGTCCAACAAATTCGATGGCCCATTTTTCTAAGAGTTCAAGTACAGTCATTATGAAGAGGGGGAGCTCATCTCTTCAGTAGGGCTTTCACACCTATTGACATACATCCCAATGATTGCAGTAGTCCTTAGAATCAACGAAGAGAGAGGGCCACCAGAGTCCAACGCATAGAACCTTGCACACAGTGGCCTTGTCGGAGTTATGCCCCCCAACAATTCCTTTATGTGCCTCATATAGGATGGAATCATGTTCATGTACCAAAGCACAAATACGTAGGATTCCATCCACACCCAAATTATACAATTTTCCAGCAATCAACTAATAATCATAATTGTGGGTCACCGATTGGCAATGTTGTGCAGAAGTATAATCCCTGGAAGCTTGTCTGGAAATAAGGAATTTGGATATTTCAGCCAACTAATCTAGGACAAATTTGACATGGAAGAGTTGTGCATCAAGAATCTCATCATCAAGGTTATTAGAAGCCTCCCCCATCTCAATGCCTGACAGATGATATGACCCCACATTGTGTTTTCCTAGTTTTACCACAACCTTGAAGTCAAATTACTAAAATAAGACAAACCAATGGTAGATGCATCCACCCAACACTAGTTCGTTAACTAAATACTTGATGGTGGAATTATTAGTGAAGAATTTGAATATGGACCCCAACAAGTAGTGGTGGAATATTTGAAGGGCATATACCATAGTCAGGCCTTCGTGCTCAGTGGTAGTATAATTCTACTCAGCATAAGATAACTTTCAGCTAGTAAAGTAGACTATATGATCGATACTTCCTTCCCTTGGTTGGGCCAGGATGACACCCATCATGATGGAAAAGCATCGACATGAACATGGAATATCTTGGACCAATCAAGAAAAATCAAAATAGGTGCAGTAACTATTTTTTCCCTTAAGATATCAAAATATTGTTGGTATTTTGATGTCCATTCATATTTAATATCTTTATGCAAGAACCTTTTCAATGGGGCCACGATCTAAGCATAATTCTAGATGAACCATCTGTAGTATATGATATGTCCCATTGTTGTGCACATCCCACAAACTGAAGTAGGAGCCACCATATTGAGGATGGTGGCAATAGTGGTCAGATCGACTAGAAATTATTCTTTACATATGACATGATTGAGAAATATACCAAAAGGAGTACAACATATGCACTTCTTCAAATTCAAAGAGATCTGCAGTTGGCAGCATCGATCCAACATTAGCCAAGGAGATTTTCTATGGCCTTTTACTAGACTAAACACATGCCAATTGTCCAATTATACCTCAAGGAACTTATGGATAAACTCTTTGAACGCTGCTACCACTATCTGAGAAAATATTGCGAGGGCATTTTTAACCCAAAGGGCATGATTGTGTATGCAAAGGACTCCCATTCGGTTGCAAAGGTGGTTTTATCCTAATATTCCTCTATGATCTGAACTTGATGATATCCGAAGAAACCACCCATGAAGGAGTAGGATTCCCTACCACCAACATTCTCCAACACCTCGTCTATGAACAAAATTGGGAAATGATCATGGAGACAAGCTATGTTGAGGCTTCATATACGATCATGAGGGACAATGATCCCAACATCCAACATACAATCTAGCTCCTTTTTCACTTTTTCTTTGTATATAGGATTTAGACGATAGGATATTCTCTTAAATTACTTAGCATCAGGTTTAAGTGGGATATTCATAGCTCCTTAGGATTCTTTGATTCCCTTCTTCTCATAAAAGCTTCAAGGAAATAAGTCTGCATACTCTTTCAAGAGGTCAACAACCTGAGTGATGGTCTCCTTGTCCCAGTAATCCCCAATAATTCCCATATTGTGTTCTTCTTCTTTCCCAATGTTGTGATTCTTAGTATTTATGTGGCATGTATAATCTGGCACAATTGTTTCAGCCACCCTTCCCTCTAGTGCACATTCTCCTTCGGATTCTCGAATCTTGACGTCATGGGGGTCATCATTGTCAATCTTCTAGCAATTTACTTCTTCTTTTATCTTGGCCACTGGTTGGTGATATGAATAGACCACTAGTGAATCAACAGCCTTTGGCTGCTAGTGAAAAATAAAGTCCTTAACCTGACCTAAAGCTTCACTGACAACTAGATTATTCGAAGTGAACCAAAATGTTGAAAGGAAATGGGAAGTCATATGGGTCAACTCACTAGTTTCCTCTGGAGTTCCTCCTGGATATACCAACTTTGGGGAACCGTATCCATGGTATGGAAAAATCGATGGACCCATTGGGCTTGAGGCATGTTTGTAGCGTTATCATCGAAAAATCATTTGCAGCATTACACACAACAGTTGAAGAAAGACATCAATGCCAACATAAATTAGTACACCTACAGCATCAAAATCCATCAAAAAGGAATAAAACTATATACTTGGTCCAAAAATTAAAGTGCGCAAATTCACCAAAGGAAGCATGTGCACTGTGCGCAGAAAGCGTGGGCCAACACAACCCTAATCGTGCACTGTGTGCAGAATGTGCAAGATGCGCGACTGTCTATGATAAAATTTGCACACTTCTCATGAAAGGTGCATTTATGAATCTTATCAGCCTCTCAACCACTTCCAGTCCAACCCCCGACATGATTTGACACTCAGATCTGAGCGAAATCTAGCTTGGAGGTTGTTCAAGGGATAGGAAGTGCCCTAAAAGGCCCCTTGTTCACACTATGAACCAGTTGTATATTTCCATGAATGGACACTATAAATATGTGCCATGGGTGTGCTATAAAAATAAGAACTTCAAGGTATTTTTGTGGTGCAAGAATTCTTCTTGGAGAATCCTCTTTTCTCTTTGAATCACTCAAACACTATATCAAGGGCCATTCTACTCATCTCTTGAGAGGATTGGCATTGTATTTATTCACCATTGTCACTTTCCATTGTCTGAAGATAATATCTCTCTATTAAGGAACTCAAGAGACCTCCCAGGGAGGAACAGGGGATTCATAAGTCCATGCCTTTCTCTATGGTGCTAGCCTATCAATACATTGATCAATTGGTAACTATATGATTGTCATTTGTTTTTTCATGGTTCTAGTTCTTGCAACCTTATCTAACATCTATTTCCTTTTGTTTTTGTTTTTATTTCCTTGTTTCATGTGTATTAGGTTATCTAATCAACTCACAAACCTCTGTCTTGTTTAGTTGACTTAACTAGGCAAGTAGCTATTTTGTTTTTTCTCACCCATGTGAAAAAATCAACATAACAGATTGGCAACCATACTGGAGATCAGTATCAAATTCCTCCCTATTTAAGTCTTGGGATCACTTCTTTCTAATTGTTTGGATATGAAGGTACCAAAAACAACCTAACCTAGTCTTCCAAAGTCAGAATTCAGAGGCAAGGAAAAAGAATTTCATTTGGAAATTTCTTTCTCAATGCGTGACATGCAGTGTGTGACTTTCAATGCCCACAGACATGCATTTTGTGGTCTGTGCATGTAACAACTTTCATATACTTGCGCATTTTGTGCCCTTAGTGCAATTGTCAAAACTATAGCTCATGCACAAGTTCAGTTTTTGGCAAATTGTAAGGATCTATGAGTGGTTTGAGGGCCCCTTCCCTTTAGATTTAAATTTCCTGCACTTTGTAAATACATCACACTTCACTTAGAGTCCTTTCTCACATGGAAGGTTAGCTAACATAAGCACATAGGGGTAAAAAGAATCATTATTCTTCTCTTTTCTTTGTTTCCACGTGTATGGCTCATTTGGGATTTAAAACTTTGAGTTAAAATTATTTCTTTTTCAAACACAATCAACTAATTTGGGACTAGAAATCAATTTTAACCCTCAAGTATGCTCCTCCCCCACACCCAAGTGTGATATCGGGAATTAGAAAAGGTGGTTGAAAGGAAATTCCATCTCCCTTAAAAAATCATTAGGAGAGGACAAACCCCCCCTAGGGTACCTCTTAGTTTTGGAAAATTATCTTCAAAGCTTTGTAAGGGCCCATACATGCCCACATGTTTACAGTCTTAGGATAGTTTCTAAAATATTTCTTAGTTTAGACAACACTCTAGGAAAGTTTAAAATATCAAGTAATGGGCCCATACATTCCCACATGTTCACAATCTTAGGATAGTTTCTAAAATCTTTCTTACTTTAGACAACTCTCTAGGAAAGTTTAAAAGATCAAGCAGCGGGCCCATACATGCCCACATGTCTACAATTCTAGGATAGTTTCAAAATCTTTCTTAGTATAGAAAACATTCTAGGGAGTTTAAAGGATCAAGTAAGAACCCATATGTCCACATTGCTAGTTCTCTAGGTCTTTAAATATTCCACAAGGTTGTACAAAAGAAACATATTAAGCTAGGTAAGAAGATTTGTAAGGACCATAGGAATTCCACATGTTGCAATCTCACAATTAAATTATTAAAAATATTTTGCACACTTTTTCACTTTATTACACACAAAGCCACTCATCACACACATAATTTCTATTAGAATAATGGAGGTCAAAGTAGTCTTTCTTTTTAGTACTCACAAAGTACTTCAAAAGAAATTTGAAAGATCTGACTACTTCTTTAGAAATTATCCACACCAATTTAATTCAAATGAGGTTGGTCCATGACCCCAATCTCTCATCCCACCCCATCTAAAAGTTTTCTAAGAGCGCACTAAATTTTCCTCCATAGGAGGTGCCTAAAGATTTTTTTTAGTCTAGGTAGGATCTCGAGGGTAGGCATCCAAATAACCCCACGTTATCAGGTTCTCATATTTTCAGACAATAGAAGTTGAGAATAGGAATGTTTCAAATCATCCAAGTCAAGTGGTCCTATGCCATAAGGTAGGGAGATACCTATGAAGGGTCGAAGGTTGAGGTCCGATTGTTTTGTGCATCCCTCCTTGAGTCACCCAACTCTTGTGAGGGTATCCAGCTTGTGACCCGGTTTTTAGGCCAAAAATCTGAATGTTTCACTTTGACCGAGGTACTTAGTGGCCAAACATAGGATATATACCCAGGTGGCGGTTGTGGACTACAATCACACCTTGATCATATTTTGTGTGGCTATTCGGAAATATCACCAACTCTTTCAAGATATGCACCCTCTACCCCTCATTATAATTGATCAATTCAACCTTCACTAGTTTCTCTTCCAATGTATTCAGACCCCACTATCAAGTGTTATTGGAAGGCCTGGTGCTAAATTGAGAGGAAGGAAAATAGGTCTTTTAGGACACGAGCATTTGTTTTTGTTGTCTCCCCATGCGAAAAAAATCCACCTATCTAGATGCTTGTTTATTTTACAATTGATTTATGTATGATGTTCACTTGATTACATGCAATTGTGAGTTATACTATTTTGTGAAGGTCAAAAATATAAAAATCTATTGTTCATTTATTTCTCTCTTGTCACCATTTTCACACATTCACTTTGTTAGTTGAAACCATAGGAGAACCACATAATCCTTTTCATTCTAGACACTTGTAGAATCTCCCTCCTATTCTAGGAGGAGTCCCTAGTCTCGCCAACTCACCAACTCCACCATCTCACACCCCAGTGAGTGCTACTTTCTTGGGATCATCTTAACTTGGTTCCACCTTTCTTGGGTCAAATACCCAAGGAAATCCATCTATTGGTTCTCCTTCACAAAGAGGCGGGTTTCAAACTTCTTCTCAAGGGAGAAGTACAAACCCACCAAATCCCTCTCAAGGGAGAGGTCCATACCTACACACACAAGGAGATGGGGGATAAACTTCCTCTCAAGGAAGAAGTACAAACCCACCAAATCCCTCTGAAGGGATAGGTCCATTACCTACACACACAATGGCTGGAACCAATCCTCCACCAAATCCCCCTTTTCTATACTTGGCATCCCTCAACATTCATGATTTAACCAAACTCATGAATGACCCCATTTTACATGATGCCACTTGGCCCAATATTCCTACCAATTTGCCTTCAGACATTCTGAAGTTTGAAGGAAAACCAAGGGAAGACCCCACCAACCATGTTATGAACTTCCACTTATGGTGCTCTTCAAACAATATCATGGATTATTCCATCTGCTTGAGGTTATTTCAAATAACTTTAACTGGTACATCAACAAAATGGCATGTGGACAAAAAATCAGGGTTCCATGTGACCTTTGAATCATTGGTCAAGGCATTTTTGTCCTTTTTCTAATTACCAGTTCATCATGAAACTGGCTTAGAACTTCTCTCTGAGTTCAAACAAACCATTTATGTCCATATCACTGACCACATCCATAATTGGCGTCGACAACGTAGTTTGTGTAAAGCATAAACCACCAAAGAACAATGTCTAGATTGGTTTCTTAAGTCACCTGTCCCTGTGATTACAAAGAATGTAGCATCCACTTTTTCTCAATTAGAAGAGGAATCCATTAGCAAGGCCTAGTAATTAGACCTCATATATTCCCAATCAGGCTACTTGTACACGGTATTTCCTGATGCACCCAAACCCATACCATCTGGCCAAGAGAAACCTAGGGTTTCTCACGCTGTGGATGGGTTGATCAGTTCTGTAATATACCAGATATAAAAAGTATGCAAAACAAAAACAAAATGCTAGAAATGGCAGAATAACAACAACATAACCAGAATAATCACCACAATAACACTGAAATGATATAAGAATAACAACAAAAATAGCACTTTGATTATGAGAGCAATGTTCATGGGCCTCTTCGAGGGGGCAACCTCTAGTCAAGAAGATCTCTATTACAATAATATCTAAGTTAGGGTTTTCATACCCTCGACTCCTATTTATACTAAATATGTCTATCAAAAGAAGCATCTAGAGGAAGATCCTTCTAGAAGCAGAAGCTTCTATTAGGTCTTCTTACATTCAAATTATTCTATTTTATTGCAAGGCCTTATTAATATTGACCTTTATTACATCTAAATATATTGTTCTACCTATGTGTGGGTTAGGACCCTAACATGTCCTCCCCCTTAAAAACAACCTTGTCCTCAAGGCTTGAGATGTGGAAATTGCTGCAGAATGGTAGTTGGTTCCCAAGTGGCATCTATTGGAGTTGTATATTTCCACTAGATCAACACTTCCTTGATGGTTCTTTGATGCAGGTGACACTCACGCTAGTCCAAAACTACTTGTGTCTATAGCCAAAAGGATCCTTCTTCGGCTAACTCAAGAAGGTTGGTTTGAATTTCGAACTTATTTTCGATCACCTTCTTTAAGCAGGAAACATGAAAAATAGGATGTAGCTTCGAATGACTGGGAAAAGATAACTAATAGGCCAGCTATCCCACACACTTGAGAACTGTATAAGGACCATAAAATTTCGGTGCTAGCTTCTAACAATGCTTGGCCTTGAGGGAATTTTTCTTGTAAGGTTGCAGGCGAAGAAACACCTGATCCCCTTCTTCAAATTGATGTTCAGAGCGACCTTGATCTACTTGTTGATTCATTTCATTCTGTGCCATGACCAAATTATCTTTGAGGGTATGGAGAATAGCCTCTCGAACTTTAAGTGTTTCATTAACCGCCTAGACCTTTGAGACACCAAGTAAGTATGAGAGAACTGAAGGTGGATTTTTTCCATATACCTCTTCAAAAGGAGTCATGTGTGTAGTTGTATGTTATGAAGTGTTGTACCACCATTTTCTAGGGGTAACCATTGAGCCCACTGATTTTTCTTTTCCGAGACAAAACACCTCAAATATGTTTCCAAACAATTGTTGACAAATTTTGTTTGACCATCATTCTGAGGATGATAAGTTGTACTGAGATGCAATTGGGTGCCTTGTATCTTGAACAATTCTTGCCAAAAATTGCTTGTGAAAGTTGGGTCGCAATAAAAAACAATAGAGTGTGGCATGCCATGGAGCTTGAAGACTTGATCCATGAAAATTTGAGCCACCGTGGATGTTGTAAATGGGTGTTGAAGAGTGCAGGAATGAGCATACTTGGAAAGGAGATCAACAACCACCATGATGACTGATTTATTTCTCAATTTGGGTAAGCCTGTAATAAAATCCATAGAGATGTCCTTCCAAATAGCAGGTGGAATCGAGAGCGGTTGTAGTGTGCCCAGAGATTTGACTCTTTCTCCCTTGTTGCATTGACACACATCACATTCGGCAACAAAATTACAAATGTCATGTTTCATACCATCCCAGAAAAAAGAACGTTTGACCCTGTCATAGGTTTTGGTGAACCCTGAGTGCCCCATTGTCGATGTAGCATGAAGCTCAGAAAGTACCATGGATTTAAGCTTTGATTTTTTACTTAAATACAAATGGTATTTGTATCGAATCTCATCATGGAGCCAAGAGTACCCTGGGGAAGCTGGAGCACTGGACTGCAATTGTTGGATCAACTACGAACTTTTGGGATCTTGTAGCCATTCCTGGCGAACAGCTTGGAGCCAATCTGATACAATGAAGGAAAGAGAAAAAAGGGATCCTTCATCTTCATATTTGTGGGAAAGTGCATCCGCAACCACATTTTCTTTTCCTTTATTGTAAATGATCTCATAATCATAGCCAAATATCTTAGTTACCCATTTTTGTTGCTCCAGGGAGGAAATGAGTTGTTCCAAAAAATACTTGAGGCTTTGATGGTCTGTCTTAATTTGGAAGCATTTCCCCAATAGATAAGGGCACCAAAAATCAACAACATCCAGAATAACCAACATTTCCTTTTCATAGATAGAATAGCCCTATTTTCTTTTAGATAGTTGCTTGTTGGTAAAGGCCAAAGGCCGACCCTCTTGCATAAGAACACCAGTTCCTTTCCCTGAAGCATCACATTCCAAGAAAAAGGTCTTTGTGAAATCAGGAAGGGCCAGGACTGGAGTTGTGCACATGGCCATCTTCAAGGTTTGAAAAGCTTGAGCAACATCTGGAATCCAAGTGAAAGAGTTCTTTTTTAGGAGAGCAGTGAGAGGTGCTGCAATATTTCTGTAATTCTTAACTTGTTAAGCCCATAAATCCATGCAAGCTTTTGAGAGTCTTTGAGTGAGGCCATTCTTGCATAGCTTCAATATTTTTAGGATCCACCGTGATGTCGTCCTTGCCAACCAGATGACCCAATTACTCTACTTCTGAGGTGCCAAAAGCAGACTTAGATTGTTTCAGGAAAATTTGGTGCTGAGAGTATAGATGGAGAACTCAATCCACATGAGCAAGATGTTTAGTATAGGTCTTGCTATAGATGAGGATATCATCAAATAAAACTAAGACAAAATGACAGAGAAAAGGATGGAAGACTTGATTCATGAGGCTTTGGAAGGTGGAGGGGGAATTACACAAGCCAAAGGGCATGACCAAAAACTCATAGTGGCCCTCATGATTTCTAAAGGAAGTATTGGGAATGTTTTCCTCTTTCATACGTATCTGGTGGTAGCCCGAACAAATATCAATTTTAGTAAAGAATTGGGCACCACTCAGTTCATCCAGGAGGTCATCAATGATAGGAATGGGAAATTTGTCTTTAATGGTAAGTTTGTTTAAGGCACAAAAGTCAATACACATTCACCAAGAACCTTCTTTCTTCAGGACCATGACCATAGGAGAAGAGTAGGGGCTCATACTCGGGTGGATAATGCCTGTATTAAGGAGTTTCCAGACCATTTTCACCATTTTCTCAATTTCATTTTTTTTGGAAAAGGGGTGACGATATGAACAGATATTGGGAGGAAGGATTCCGGGTACAAGGGGAATGGAATGATCATGAACACCATGTGATGGACAGAGACCCTGGGAAGTGGAAAAGACCACTTGATGTTTAGAAAGGATGGATTGGAGGTCTTGCGGTACCGAGGGTGTTTATGTTGCTTGGATGGCATGGAGTTGAGAAATAACACCAGAATGACCCTTTTTGAGCATATTTTCCATGCGATGGGAACTAATGATCTCAGGTGAACCAGTGGTGATGCCTTGGAACTTATATTGGTGGCTCTCCTAGTCAAATTGCATGGTTAATTCCTTAAAATACATGAGAATGGGACCCAAAGTCCTTAGCTAGTCTGCACCCAACACAATGTCACACCCACCCATGTCTATAGAAAACATATGAGATTTCAGGTGGTAGTCACCAATTTGGAGACACACATTTTCACAATTCCCTCTACATTTCATGGAGCCAGCATTGGCAATCATGATTTGGAAATTATTGATGACATGGATGTAGCAATGAGTTTCTTGGGCAATGCAACGATGAATAAAATTATGGGTGCTTCCACTATCAACTAGAATGATGACCTTCTGATGCTTGATGTAACTGATTAGCTTGAGGATTTGGGGAGCAGAGAAGCCGATGAGAGAATTGAGGGAAATGACTGGTTCTACCTCAGGAGAGTTTGAGGGAGGGGTTATGTCAGGGGTTTCAAGTGACTCAGACACAAGGGGAGTTTCAATATCCTCTTCTGAAATATCCTCGGAGATGGACATAAAAAACTTTTTTTCCTTACACTTGTGGTCAGGGAAATATTTGTCATCACAATTATAACAAAGGACTTTGAGTTGGCTTTCAACCATTTCATCCCTGGTCAATTTTTGGATCTTTAGTGGAGTGGAGGGAGTAGTGGGATTTACTGGTTTAGGGCGAG
>SNQJ01S0056821.1:19986-36760 GCA_010110895.2 Picea sitchensis | reverse complement strand
CTTATTAATATTGACCTTTATTACATCCAAATATATTGTTCTACCTATGTGTGGGTTAGGACCCTAACAAGTTCTATGACACAGCTCAACCCTTACAGCCACTCATCACCTACCTATGGTGCAAATTAGTATCCTCAACGATATGAAGGGATGTCTTATTACCCTCCTCCCACTCTCTAATATTCATATCATGTCGTTCCCCCTTAGTTGTTGGGAGGACCCCCACCAGTACCCTAGATGCATCCAGTCTCTCAATAAAGTACAAGTCCAACCCCAACTCCCGTATATAACCCCAACAACAGTGGAAGTAATTCAACTTCCTATACACCATATGGATCATCTCCACAAAATAATCCATATTTTCCACTTCATGGTCCTCCCTAGCCAAGTTCTCCTCCACCAGGACAACCACGTGACGGTGTTAACTTTGTTAAAACCTCTCCCATCCAAGAGGTTCATGATTTTGAATAGTTGAATACGAAAAATACAGATCACTAGCTGAATAATGCCAAGAATAAAGGAAAAAATTGAAACAATAACAACCTGGGACCAAGAGGAAATAACCCCCAACAAAACCGTTCTGATGGGGGCAACCAGAATCAAGGAAACTAGAACCCCGAAGGGGGAAATAGTAACCATCAACCATGATAATGGAAGAACAATAATCTCAGAACTAACTTCCCTTGTGCTTTATGTGGTGAGTATGGACATTATACTCACCACTGCCCCCAAATTGACTATTACAAATGGATGAAAGAATCCATGAACACACAATGACCTCCTACACCACCTGTCCCTCAGCAAGCCCCACAACATTTTTTGCAACCACCACCTCCGGTCGTTTTTCAAAACCCCATTCCACACCAAGGTGTGATGAATACCCAACAAGAAATAAACTCTGCCCCACCACAAATGGGGAAATATCAAAACCTAGGTCCCAATTAAACTAGGAACCCAGTCGATCGCAATATCCTCCATACCAGCAAAGAAGAGATTCTTCTGTGAACTCGCAGCTGTCCATATGACCTACCTCCTTAATCTACCCCAACCACCTTAAAAACAACTCCAGCTATAGAAGGACAACTATTGATGATTCCACGCCCTAACATAGAACCAAATCCCCATATACCTTGCATGGATTTATGATGGAATGTACATAACCCTCATGTTAGGGAAGCCCATAATTACAGTCTGGTTGATGACTTAGAACAGTCTCCTACATCCATGTCTGTATTGGAGGTCCTCCAAGCATGTCCATCGCAACAAAAATCCTTTCTTTGTGCCTTGGGTGCAGTCGACCGAGCTGACACTCAACTAATCACCTTTGATCTAGATAGAGGAGAACCATGCCTCCCTGCTCTGGTATCCTTTCAGATACTAGTTAAAATCCAAAACATTACATTTCATCAGTGCATCATCGATGAAGGTGCATCCACATGCATCATGTCCAAAGTAGTATGGCAGAATATCATCTCACCTAAACTAGTACCATCTTCCATCACCCTGAGATCTTCTAATGGTCGACCATCATCCCCTGAAGGGATGTTCCAAAATGTCCCTATAGAACTTGGGGTAAAAATCATCCTAATTGACATTGTATTTATCGACGCCCCCACTTGACTACAATATATTTTTCAAACGTATTTATATGTATGATATGAAGGTGATCACCTCTTCTGTATTTCGTACGATGATGTTCCCCCATAATGGGAAAATCGTCACCATTGACCAACTTACACATTAAGAGCCTAATCATTCTGCCAACATTGATAACATCCTCCTTCTTGTTTGCACTAGCTCGAATGCTTTTTTCATTCATCAACATCGGCTCTGGAATATTCAAGGACCCATCCTTGTTAGGAACTTATCATGGAGAACCACCTCTCCTAAACTCATCCATTTCAACACAAGTGTGCATAGTTTCCTCTAACGGAACTGATATCAGAGACAATACTCCTCTCACTAAGTCCTCTCCCCCCATCGAAGTTCCATCTCTCAGAGAACTACTACCTCTAGAGTTTCCTGAAAACACCACCACATCACTTGTCTCAGATTTTCCCCTCCTCCAAGGGAAAATCTTGGTTTGGGAAACAATCCCCCAAGCCATTACCCAAATCCCCTTTTTCTACCCTCCACCTAGTGTCCAAGCATTCCAGGTCACTACTACCCTCACCATTCCCAACATGGTTCTTGTCATCCCTGTATGGTATCTCTATCTACCCTCCATGGTTCCTACACCATCTGTCCCTCCTTGGATAGAAGGATTACCGATGCAGATCACAGTGCAGGCACTGACCACACCACCCCCACCCACAACTGGTGGAAACACCACCACTACTGGGGGAAGATGAAGGAAGAATGAGCACATAGCTCCACCCCCTCCCCAATCCCAACTTCCTTGCACTCTATGTGAAAGAGAAGAAAACCCCACTAAAATATGTCTCACTCCTCCTGAATTACACAATCTTATCCAGCTCCCTAAAGCCACTCCATTGCTTTCCACTCCACCAAGTACATTCGTTGCTACTATGGAGTCCTCAACCACATGCAAGAAAGGGTTACAAACCAATTTTTCTTGTGCCATATACTCATAATATGGCCATTACACTTATCATTTTCTAGATCTACCTCAATTTCTCCAAACACTAGTCACATTCCACCATGCATCTCTTCTTGAGCCCTCTCAGGCACTCCCTACTTATGCTCACATTACCAACATTCATTATATTTCTTCATCAGTCCCAGAGCGAATGAGATTTCCTTGTGCTCTCTATGACTCACTTACTCATTTCACATACCAGTGTCCTTTGATTTTTGAATGCCAAGGTCATCACTCAACCCCTATCCAACCTCATTTGATCACCCCACCAATTGTGACGCAACATAACACCTTGTACAACCCTTCGTACAGTCCCTAGCTACCCTCCCTCAAATTCACATAGTTCAAGATGATAAGGCCACTAACCTGTCTCTCGCAACTTCTTGATTGATAGCCCCAAACTCCCGCAATCTTCAAATCACCTCACAACTCTCTCGCCAGATCAACAATAGTGTCAGTGAAAATGAGGTGGAATTGTGGGCCCACCATCCATATATAGGCCCTTTTTCCCAACTTCCACATTCTGTTACAGGATCCTAGAACCTTTGTTCTCTGATCCATTCTCAGCCACAAGATCCTAATCCAGCCATCTACATATTCATATTCCCCAGGTTATCATCTGCACTTTTCCTCGGAGGAGCATTTTTCTCATGGCACGCTCAGGTACGCCTACTCACTTTCAGTTTTCATCAAATAATTGTTATATGTTCTTTATCATAAGATATTTTTCACGTCAAGTATTTGTTTTTTTGTGTGCAATTCCTTGTACAATGAGCTTACATCCCCTTCGGGTATATGTTCGACACTAACATGTAATTACTCCCTCTCTAAACAATTGCATATCCCAGTCACACCCTATGCCATTTTTCTTTAGGGTCCCTACATCCATATCTGCAGTACCTTCAACTCTGCTACATTTTGGTATTGTCAACCGGTAGCACTCTTCCCCACATGAGCTGTCCCATTCATAGTCCCCCTTGAAAACTTGACACTCATTATGTTTTTCACCCCCTAGGATTGGGAGTCCTGATAGTTTTTTCACTTCTGAGAATGAACCTCATACTTATTCTTATCATGTTTCTAACCTTCCCAATGGACTCTCAGGTCATATCATCCTACACTTGGTTATGTTGACCACACCCCCTCAGTTCCATTAGCCCTCTATCTCATCCACCATCATTTTCCCCATCTACAAATTGTCCTCCATCCATTTACCCAATACATAAACCCACCTATGGGGCCCCCACCCTCCACTAGTTCTCTCTCACAAACTTGTTCTCTGACAGGCCAAACCATCTTTCGTTGGGGCACCCTTTTTTGTATCTATATACTCAACCCAAATCATTCTTTATTTCTTTGGTAATTGTATAAATCCCTTGTTTCCATCATATACATAGTTTTTTTAGTCATCATCCCCGATGGCCTTCTTTTACCTAGAAAAGAAACCCATGTCGTTCTTGGTTGGGGCATCCACCCTTTTTTTCATATCAACATCGTTAACAAACCCTGAGTATCCCAAATCCATGTACCCATGATCTTTGAGTTTTCCCACTTTGTTAGCCTCCAGTGCAATTTAACCCCACGTCTAGTTGCCCCCTTGACACTATATCCATTTTTATGGTTGTTGCCAATCATCCCTCAACACCCCAACCAAGGGAAATCCCGAGTCCCATAATGTCTTGACTTCATCCATGTTCCCATCAGTATCTGATATCACCTATTACTCAATGGATTTCAAGAATCCCTTTGCTTCTTGATGTCGCGTCTCCCTTCCTATCAACATCAACACGGTTTCTAGAAGGGCGACATTATCTTGACTCTCATTACCTTTTCAATGAGGATTCTTGGAAGACACAAAGAGAGATATCATTTCTTTCTAATTCCATTGACCCCCACAACATTTGAATTCAACAAACTCTCATGTTAAGGTCGGTCTTACTATGTGACCATTGTATTTTTTCATACCAGTCGAATACCTCTAAAATTTGATAGGCCATCAATGCCTACTAGTCATCGACACTTTGTATTGTTGTCCATTACCTAATTCAGATCCAGTTCACCAATCAGGACCGTCATCTGCCATTATCAACCTCCCATGAGGGAACTGCAACTATCTAAATAATCATACATCTTTATTTAAAGTCCCACATTTTCATTTCATGACACAAGTATGTGACATGCCCTCCTCATTTTTATACAGATTTTATTTTTTCTCCCTAGAGAAAGGTTTGGTTCCCACAGTTTTCCCTCTCCCTTCGGGGAATCGCTCTTGCAGTTCCTCTCTTCACTCTTCCTTATAATGGCACTCTCAACAAAAGAAACCTTGATGTATTTCGGCTATAGGTATGCTCCTAACCTCACACATTAGGAGGAATCTGTTATCACCAAAAAATCATCTGCAACATTACACACAACGGTTGAAGAAAGACATCAATTCCAACAGCAATTAGTACACCTACAGCATAAAAATCCATCAAAAAGGCATAAATATATATACTTGGTCCAAAAAATAAAGTGCACAAATTCACCAAAGGAAGCATGCGCACTGTCCGTAGAATGCGCAGGCCAACACAACCATAATCGTGCATTGTGCACAGAATGCAAAAGATGCACAACTGTCTACGAGAAAATTTGTGCACTTCTTATGAATGATGCATTTATGAATCTTGTCGGCCTCTTAACAACTTCCCTTCTGACCCCCAACATGATTTGACACTCAGATCTGAGTGAAATCTAGCTTGGAGGTTGGTCAAGGGCTAGGAAGTGCCCTAAAAGGCCCCTTTTTCTCACTATGAACCAATTGTATCTTTCCATGAATGCAAATTATAAATATGTTCCATGGGTGTGCTAGAAAAATAATAACTTCAAGGTATTGTTATGCTACAAAAATTATTCTTGGAGAATCCTCTTTTCTCTTTGAATCATTCAATCACTATAGCAAGGTCCATTCCACTCACCTCTTGAGAGGATTGGCATTGTATTTCTTCACCATTGTCACTTGCCATTGTATGACTAGAAGATATCTCTATTAGGTAACTCAAGAGCCCTCCCAAGGAGGAAGAGGGAATTCATAAGTCCATGTCATTCTCTATGGTGTTATCCTATCAATACATTGATCCATTGGTAGCTATATGATTGTCATTTTTTGTTTTCATTGTTCTAGTTCTTGCAAACTTCTCTAACATATATTTCCTTTTGTTTTTGTTTTTATTTCCTTTTTTCATGTGTATTTGGTTATCTAATCAACTCACAAACCTCTTTCTTATTTATCTGACTTAACTAGGCAAGTAAGTGTTATGTTTTTTCTCACCCATGTGACAAAACCAACACAACACTTAGCATTCCAACATCATTCAAAAAAGGATATGTGTTCCTTGGGATCCTCTGTGCCCTTATATCGATTGGTCAGTTCAAATTTGGCAATGGGATGGAAGCGCACCTTTATAAACTTGGTTACCTTCTCCCAGGTCTGAATATTCGGTCGATGGGTCAGCCACCACCTCGTCGAGGTCCCTCAAGCCACAACATAGATGGCGTAAAGTATCTACTCTACGAGGAAAGTATTCTCCATTTGGACCAAGAATGTCTCCACTAGCCTAGTACCATCAAACCCTGGGGCATCAAAAATTTTAGACCTTATCCATCTCACTACATTTGTGCTCCACGTGCATCACCTTGTTCACACCTCATAAATCATATGCTTCCATCTATCCAAGGAATCCTTAGAATCAAGGTCATAAGACTTGACACTCCTCTAACTTGATTGATCATCTATGGTGGGGTTGATGCAGTCCTCCCTACACCCCGTGACATTGTAGATATTTTTGTTAAGTTTTGAGCTATTATTAGGTTTATTTTCAATTTACTAGATAACAATAGCATGGGTAGGATCATTAAGAGAAACACAATCACAAGATACACAAAATTTATCTTGTGAAACCCTCATGAGGGAGAAAACCCACCAAAACCTTCCTTAATATAGATAGCCATTACAATGCCAAGAAAATAAACCAAACACTAGAGAATATCCACCACTGAGAAATGTGCCTCTCTCTTCCTTCTTCTCCCAAATGCAACTACCAAACTTGTGCATTGAATGAGCGAATGAATGAGTGATCAAATGAGGCATTGGCTTCCTTTATTTATACAAACTGGAAGGTGTTGGAAAGGTGTCTCTTCACTGGGCAGGGCTGACTTGTCTTCTTAGTCATTAAAACCACTTTAATTAGCCTAGGGGGTGACTTCTCAATTTTCATATTATATTTAGGGTTTGACCAATCCACAAAAGGGGATTTGGTCAATTACAATGCCCGACATGATCAATTCACAAAATGGGATTGATCTACTTAATAATGACTCAATAAATAAATAGAATACTCTTTGCAGTTACAATATTTCAACACTCCCCATTAACAAGATGGGTATTCTACAACATCATCAGGAGAGAGAGAGGGAAGCAACATCAACATCATCTGGAACACTGACTGGCATATCTATAAATCATCAGAATTTTTTCTCATCATCATCGTTCACAACATGGAGCTAGAGTAACATCATCATCCTCATTAGCATAAGGCTAAAGTAACATCATCATCATCTTTAGTGTGAGGCTAAAGTAACATCATTATCTTCTTTAGCATGAGGCTAAAGTAATATCATCAACATATTTAGCATGAGGCTAAAGTAACATCATCATATTCTTTAGCATGAGGCTAAAGTAATATCATAAACATCTTTATCATGAGGCTAAAGTAACATCATCATCTTCATCTTCAGTAAGAACCTGAAGTGGCATCATCATCATCTGCATCAACATGGATTAGTATAACACTAATACATCATCATCATCAATAACAACACAAGGCTGATACAACATCAACAACAACAGTATCACATCATGAAGGCTGGAGCATCATCAACAACAACAACATCACAACATGAAGGATAGATCATCATCAACAACATCAGCATCACAGCACAAAGGCTGGAGCATCATCAACATCATCACTAGACTGGAAATCTTCAACAGGAAGTTGGAATCTCAACAACATCATCACAAAGATGGAAATATTCATCACGAGGCTAGCATCTCAACAACATCAACACAAAGCTGGAAATCTTCAGCACGAAGTTGGAAATCTTCAGCACTAGGCTGCATCACAACAACATCAACACGAAGTTGGAAATCTTCTGCATGAAGCTGGAAATCTTCAGCACAAATCTAGAAATATTCAGCAATAGGTTGGAATCACAAAAACATCAACACGAAGCTATAAATCTTCAACACTAGGCTGGCATCACAACAACATCAACACGAAGCTAGAAATCTTCAGCACTAGGCCAACATCACAACAACATCATCATGAAGTTGGAAATATTTAGCACTAGGCTGGAATCACAACACTACTCACCCTTTCGAGGGAGATCCTTTCGGACTACACCAAGATTATCTCGAATGTGCTAAAACTTTACACAAGATAGAGGCTTCATCAACACATCTACAACATGTTCATCTGTGCTAACATACTAGAGCATTATGGCTCCTCTTTGCATCATATCACGGATGTAATGATATCGTAACTCTATGTGTTTTGACTTGTCATGGAACATAGGGTTGTCTATCATCTTTATGCAACTTTGGTTATCACATAGGATCATGGTTGCTTCCATATCCAGATCGAATAGACCTGTCAACAACTTCTGAAGCCATATGGCTTCACAACTGGCGGAACATGTAGCAATGTATTATGCTTCTTCCATGCTGAGAGAAATGCTTGATTTCTTCCTACTCTTCCATGAGATCATGGTTGACCCCAGATTGAAACAACATCCTAAATTTCTCTTTCTATCAGAGACACTTCTAGCCCAATCTGAATCGATATAACCACTCATATTGAAGGCATGATCTCCATTATAACTGAGTTTGTGTACCCTAGAGGTACCTCGTCACATGTTTTGCAGCAACTAGGTGAACACGTCTGGGATCTACCATAAATTGACTCAAGGTGTTCACAAAAAAACATATATCTGGCATGGTGTTCATCAAATACATCAACAATCCAATGACCTATCTGTATAGTGTAGCATTAATCAATTCTGACGAAGTATCAACCAAGAGCTTCAACTTTGTTTCCATGGGTATATTCATGGATTTGCACTCCAACATATCAAATCTCTTCAGTATTTCAACTGCATACTTCCCTTGGTTAAGGAAAATATTCTCTGGGCTCTGCCAATTTTCAAGACCTAAGAAATAAAGCATTAGGTCTTTCATCAAACTCTATAGCGATCTTGTTCTGCAATATGTGATGATATTTCATTCATCTTGTCAATAATACATCATTTACATATATTAGTAACATCACTAGTTCATCATTCATAACCTTGAGATAAAGGTTAGAATCAACTTTACTCTTGGTAAGGCCCAAGCTCTTCAGGAAACTGTCAATTCTTCCATATCAATCTCTAGGAGCTTGCTTCAACCTATACATATCCTTCTTCAACCTGCAGAACTGAGTCTTTCTATCTTCAATTTCAAACCAAATTTTCACATTATATTGTACCAATCTGGTACACGTGCTCAGTTGCAACTCAATCTACACAATCATATGCTAGCTCTATGTGCTTTCTGCAAAGAACTATTCGTCTCACTGCCAGAGAGTATGTCCTCTCCTCTTTCTACAACTATTCTTCTGGAAGTGGGATTCTACACCTACAGTTGTTCTGAAGTTGAGAATGGTTGCTCCATTCTCACTGTGACTGCTGAAATATGAGAGTAACTCCTCTTCTTCATCATGGCAACAACTTCATCTAAAACTGAAAGTGGCTCAATAACTGATACTGAAGGAAGATCTTCTTCTTATTTCATGGAGTTAACCCTATATTTTATTGTAGTCATGTATCCATGACCCAAATAATGTAATGCACGAACTTCCACTCAATTTTAAATATGGGGATTGGTCCTCCTGCATCTCATACTATATAGTAATCATGGTTGCTCTGGTTGTCTTCATAAATAATGGAACTATTTATCCAATTACTGGAGTAAGTGTCTCATCATAGTCTTCTCCCTCTTGCTAGGATAATCCTTTGGACACACATCATGCTTTGTACATATGCAACATGCTTCATCTGTTTAAATCAATATTGGAAGTCAATACTAAATTCTCTTATAGTCTCATGGAAGAATACATATCCTAGTCTTTATGACTGGCTTCCTTCTTTGTTATTGAAACAAGGGAGTCTTCTCGGGAGATTTCATATCTCCTAGAAGATTTTGAAGCTTCGATCTAGTCTTCTCATGGCATATGAATCCATATCCTAGAAGTTGTCTCTTTATTTGATCCTTTCTGAGATCAGGGTTACTCTCGATTTATTTTGAGTCTACAAGGACTTCATCATCTCTTACAGGGTATACTTGGTGTTGAATACCAAGTATAAATATGAAAAGTTGAGTCATACTTCAAACGAGTTCTGCTTCCCGTCAAGGTGGCTTCATTATCCTTTGAACAAGTGTATTGTGAGTTCTTGTTCTAATGTTCGGTCATCTTTGGAGCCTTCTGTTCGTTACAATCAATCTCCATATGAGATACTTTGGATTTCAAAAGACAACTTCTTCTTCATCTTCTTTAGTACATGAATGTATATGGTTATGTACATAGTTTGCTTCATGTCTCATCTAATATATTTCCTTCTGCAACCTTCACTACAGCTTCCTCAGGGTTATCACCTATAACCTAAAATAGGTCAACAAAACAACAAGCAAGAATAATACTCTTTTGATAATAGTAAATAAAACAATAGCACAAGCAATCATCATAGTAGATCCTTTAGATATTTCACTTGTGACTTGTTTGAAACAAGGATCAAAAGTAAGAAATACAATACAAAATGAGATCAACACTCTTCTAGTGTTGTGATCAAACATTCATCCATGGTAACCTGGAACTAACACAAGAATTTTATCCTAGAGGAGATGTTAGTTGTATCTGGTAAATGATTATAGTGAGCATTTATATCAATATGTTCACATGCTACCAAGTATAATACTTTTCAAATACTTCTACCTCAACTATAGTGTTTACTTGTAAAGGGGTAGTTATCAACTTGGCATTTGCAATTTTGAATCTTATCAACTTCATTAATCAAACCTGAAACCTGGAGCCTTGTCCTCAAGAACGAGTGTGTTGCTTTTCTTCCAAGTGTCCTTCACTCAAGATGACAAGTGCTTTATTCAACCTTTCATTCTATACTAAGACAATATGTTATCTTGATAGAAAGTTGGGTTAGAGAATAAACTCTATGATCTCAACTTTAATCAATCTAATACTTTGACTTAAATTTTGACCAAAGGTTAGTACGATGGCCATAGCTTCAACATGCAACCTAGATCAAAATAATGTCATAACAAATAGATGCATATCAAAATAATCAAACCTGGGTTTCATTATTCCTATGAATGTGTTGGATCTTGAGATCCTTTTGGATCTATGGTAAGAGATCTCTTCTCCTACAAATACCCTTTAAATATTAACAATTTAAAAATATGTGAATACATATCTCTGATAGTATTTGCAAGTAGTGGCACCATATGGTAGCAACGATAATAATTACCAACTATTAAAAACTTCAAGGGTGACTACAATTGGTAGTGCAGCTGACACTTCAATTTATACTGCAACTACAATTAATACTGCAACTAATTCTAAAACTGCAACTGCAAATGTAACTTAGGGTTTTATGAGGAAACCCAAAATTTTCAAACTTCAAATTTTGAAATTCTGATCCAGGGGATAGATGCACTGAGTTGAGGCGAGTAAGTTGGTGCAGTTAGATTTCTAAAAATCCAAATTTTACCCCTTGAAACTGAGCTTGCAGAAATATGGACTGGTACTTCTGGTACTAGTTCTGGTTTCCTGGTTTTCTAGTACATTTGGTTTTCTGGTACTTCTAGTTTTATGGTTTTATGGTTTTTTGGTAGCAGTCAAAACTAGGGTTTGACCTTTCGGAGTATTTTACCACTGAAAATGTGTGCTCAAGGTGCCAAAGAGTTACCTAGGCTAGGGCACACTTTTCTATATGTTTTTTAGACTAATATTCCTCTTCAAAAAAAATCCCTAATTTTCTTGTAGGGAAACACTGATGTTTTTCTTTATCCAGTGAAATATGTTCTCTTCAGCTTAACTTTGAAACCATGTGAACTTTTGAGTTTTTTTAAAGTTTTTTTTCAATTTACTAGATAACAATAGCATAGGTAGGATCACTAAGAGAAACACAATCACAAGATACACAACATTTATCCTGGGAAACCCTCATGGGGGAGAAAACCTAGAAAAAACTCCCTTAATATAGATAGCCAATACAATGCCAAGACAATAAACCAAACACTAGAGAATATCCTCCATTGAGCAATGTGCCTCTCTCTTCCTTCTTCTCCCAAATGTAGCTACCAAACTTGTGCACTAAGTGAGAAAATGAGTGAGTGATCAAATGAGGTGTTGGATTCCTTTATTTATACAAACTGGCAGGTGTTGGAAATGTGTCTCTTCACTGGGTAGGGCCAAATTGTCTTATTAGTGGTTAAAACCACTTTAATTAGCTCGGGGGACGACTTCTCATTTTTCATATTATATTTAGGGTTTGACCAATCCACAAAAGGGGATTTGGTCAATTACAATGCATGACATGATCAATCCACAAAAGGGGATTGATCTAATTAATAATGACTCAATAAATAAATAGATAACTCTTTGCAGTTACAATATTTCAACAATTTTCAATGGTTGATCTCTGTGCATCCTCGTCGATGGGTTCATTGTAGTAGTCTCCTTCAAATGGATCAAGTGGTGTGACCATTCACATGCTTTCAGTCTCAAATGACATTTGGCACTTTTTCAAATTCAACACCGTATTTTATCAAAATACTAGTCTATTCCTAGCAATGTGTTAGAAATAAAATATCATGGAGAAATAAAATAAAACAAATGCAGAAATAAAACACTAAATATACATAATACAATAGAGACATAGATATATGTGGTTCACCCAGTGTGGGCTACGTCCACTAGAGAAATTTCCAGGTCCTTCTTGTTTATTATCTAGCAAAATAAAGGGATACAACCTACATCACACCCATTGTAACTTCCTCTTCTTTCTATAACAGTATCCTCTCTTAGAATACAATATTCATTCACATACATAGTCACAATAAAATTCCGTCAAGAAAAGAGGGTTTCCTTCTAGGCCAAAAAACCCTAACAAAAATTCTACCATCAGATTTGCAACCTTATAATGAACGATTCAGATTGACTATGAAATTACAATATTTTATAAGGAAATTTTCCCAAAACAAATTCCTCAAGGGCTCAGCCCTCGAACCCCCAGTAGAAGGGGGATATGTGTACCTGCATATAAATCAGGAAGATAATCAGACTCCACAACCAACAATCTCCCACTTGGAGACTAATCACAAAAACTCCACTATTGTTGTACCTGCTAGACTATGATCCACCTTGGACCTAGAAAATTTCTCATCTTCACCTTCATTCTTGAATACCAACTGAAACTAAGCAGGAACTCAATTTCCCCCTAGTTAATACCTTTGTTAACATGTCTACATGATTCTAGATAGTATGTATCTTTTCCAACTTCAATTGTCCATCTACCAAGACAGATCGTATGAAATGGTACCTAAGTTGTATATGCTTAGTGTTATAATGGAAGGTTGATTTATTTGCAAGATGAATGGCACTCTCATTGTCACATTATAACCTGCTATTCTCCTACTTCTTTCCCAATTCCTCCATAAACCTTTGTAACTAAATCATCCCTTTACTAGCCTCTATAGAAGCAAGATACTCTACTTTTGTTGTTGAAAGTGCAACAACGTTTTACAGTTTTGAAATCCAACTCATTGTTGTTCCACCTACAGTAAAAACATACCATGTGGTGATCCTCCTACTATCTTTATCACCTTCTATATATGAATCAAAAAAACCCTATAGAACCATGTTTGAACCTCCAAAACATAATGCATGAGTACTGGTACCTCTCAAATACATGAGAATCCACTTTACTGCCTCCCAATATTCTTTACCTAGATTGTTCATATACCTGCTCACAACTCCCACTGCATGTGCAATATCTAGTCTCGTGCACACCATAGCATACATTTGTTATCCAACTGTTGATGAATAAGGTAACCTAGACATGTTTTCTATATGTTCATGTGTCTTAGGACACATTTCCCTAGTTAATTTTAAATGGATGGCCGAAGGTGTACTAACTAGTTTTGCATTATCCATTATAAACGTCTCTAACACCTTCTCTATGTACTCACCCTGATACAATGTCAATTTGTGATTTGTAATGTCTCTTGTTATTCTCATACCAAGGATTTTAATTTCGGCACTAAAATCCTTCATTACAAATGAATTAGCTAATTTTATTTTTGAGCACATTTATATCCTACATGTTATACCCTACAACAATCATGTCATCTATATACAATAGTAAGATAATATAGCTTCCATTTTCTAGCCTTTTAAAATAAACATAGTTATCAGAATGACATCTACTATAACCTTGTTCTGTCATAAACCTGTCAAACTTCAAATACCACTTCCTTGGAGATTGCTTTAGGCCATACAATCTCTTCTTCAACCTACATACCGAATTTTCCTTTCCTTTGACCTCATACCCTTATGGTTGTTGCATATAAATTTATTCCTCCAAATTGTTGGTGATTGCAACATCATTTGACATTCTCTAGGATACGTTCTCCTCCGTGGCTGAGTTGAGTCGACCTGTGAGAGAGCCTAGTTTTGGGTGTGCCCATGTGATGGGGTGTATCATTATCCTCTGGACTGAGTTGAGTTTTTCCCCAGTGTTGGGTGTGCCCATTTGATGGGTGTATCGTTCTCCTCTATGTGAGAGTTGAGTCGATTTGGTCTCCTGCCTTTGTACTCATGTGGACTCAGTTGAGTCAGGATTGATATGGTACTCCAAATGATTCTCATGTGGACTTAGTTGAGATAGAGATCTATTGAGTATGATGTCCTTGTGGTTGAGTACACGTGTACGTGTCCCTAGTGGTTGAGCACTAGTTGACGTTTAGATACCTTACTATATTGTATAAGTGTAAGAATTACTTGTAACCCTAATTATGATGTAAAGGGTACAAGTCAGCCCCACCATATGTGAAAGATAATTAAGGTTTATTGTAATAATTAATTGTATTTATGATTTATTGAGGTCGGCCCTGTTGTGCCAATAGACACACCTATTGAAGTGTTTGGTCTTGTATAAATAAAGGTGATTTCCCCATTGATGAAACAGACACTTCACTTGTCATTTGGAAATTTGAGTGCGCACCTCTCTTGGGTGTTATTTTCAAGGTTGTAGAGCACCCTCTTGTGTGCATCTAGGGTTTATGGTTGGGGGATCTTCTCTTGAGAATATAGCAAAGGATTGTTGGGTTTCTTAGTAGAAGGGTTTCCCAGGATAAATCTTGTATATCTTGTGCATGGTAATTCTTCTTGTGATATTGGTTATTGAATTACTTGTGTATGGTGTAGCTGCATTTTTTTATGGTTCAATTACATGCTAAATGAAATAATCCTCATGCTTGAGCCTATCATAGTGAAAAATTCAACACAAATCCCCATGGGGAATTTTTTTTTTTACATATAATTGCTCAAGATGAAAATCTTCTACTACCACAAGACTTAAAATAGTCATAATTTAAGTCATTTTAATAATAGGATAAAATATTTCATCAAAATCTATACATTTATTTTGTGCAAAACCCTTTACAACATGTCTATCCTTGTACCACTTTTTGCCTCCATCTTCTTCCTTCAACCTGTAAACCCATTTATTCTAAAATGCTCTTTTTCCTGCAGGAAACTGAACCAAGTCCCAAGTCTGGTTATTTACCAAGGAATCCATTCCCTCTTGCATGCCTTGCTCCCACTTCTTATTAGTGTCTACCTGCATTGCCTCTTCATAACTTTCTGGTTCACCAGAATCAATCAACAATAAATAATACAATGAAGGAGAATATCATTCAAGGGGTCTACTTAACCTGGTAGATCTTCTAACAACACTTGTAGGAGTTTGAGGTACCTATTTCTCTTGGTTCTGTACATTTTGATTTTCTGGTACCTTTGGAATTTCGTTTTTAGTGATCTCATGAAGCACTATGTATTTTTTTTTTCTCTTTCCTGTGTCTTTCCCTGCAACTAATCTGTTTACATGACCTTCTGATTGAATATTACATCTCTACTCCTAATAATTTTGTAATTTTCACAATCCCATAAGCGATAAAAAAAATCATTAACATTGTATCCAATAAAGGTACACTTCATGGATTTTGATTCAAGATTTGTTCTATTTTCTTTATCAATATGGACAAATGCTTCACAACCAAAAGTCTTCGAAAATGAATAGTTTACCTTTTACATGTCCATGCCTCCTCTATAATGTCACAATCAAAGTAGCTTGAAGGTCCTATGTTTATATAGTAAACAACGGTATCTGCAACATCTGCCTAGAACTATAAGGGTAACCCAACATGCAATCTCATACTCCTTGTACATTCCATGATTGCCATGTTCATCCTTTCTAACACACCATTTTCTTATGGTGTTCCTTGAACTGTCTTCTCTCTATGAATTCCATGGTATGAACAGTAATAAAAAAACTCCTTGCTACAATATTCACCTCCATTTTCTGATCTGAGACACTTCAACCTCTTTCCTGTCTCATTCTCAACCAAAGCTTTCCATTTCTTAAAAATATAAAAAAATGTCATATTTTTGTTGAATGCAATAAACCCAAGTTTTTCTAGTTGCATCATCAATAAAAGTAACATAATAACAAGATCCACCAAGATATGATACATGATTTGGTCCCCATACATTTGTATGCACAAGCTCCAACTTTTCACTCTTCTTTTATTTTCTAACTCTAAGAAATATGACTCTCTTCTTTTTTCCCTAAACACATTGCTCGCATAAATCCAAATAACTTATTTAAGATATGGAAGAAAATTCCTTTTGTGAAGTATATGCATCCCCTTCTCACTCATGTTTCCAAGCCTATGATTCCACAATGTTGTATCCACTCATGTAGAAGATAAAGAGATAGAAGAGTCATCATTAACAATACATAAAT
>SNQJ01S0056820.1:69949-85797 GCA_010110895.2 Picea sitchensis | reverse complement strand
TAATTTGAGAATTGTAATATGTGGTTTATTTGTAATGTAATCATTAAGGGAGGGTGTTAGAATTAATGATTAATTTGGAGTTGGTTTTGGTTTGTTGGAGTTGTTGAGATATTCTCTCAACCACTAGCTCCAAGTATGGAATCGGTTGGATATGAATCTAGCTATATATGTAGCTATGTATGTGTGTAACAAGGTAGTAATATAATCTATTGTTTGTGTGTTATTCCTTGTGCCTCTGCTCTCATGAATTTTATCACACCCAACAAGCCAATGAATCCTTAGCTCCAACAACGCCCTCAAACTCCTACCCAACATAAAGGAGAAAATAAACAACTCAACAATTCACAATCTCCAAGAAGCATCCAACAACTTACTCTCACCTTCCCACACAACATCAACCAGAGAAACAACACTAACGAGAAGGGAGATAACCACGTAGAAGCATCTTCCAAATGCACACAACAACCCAATGTATATTCAACTCTCACAATGCTCTCACACTCCCACACAATGTTGAGCCACACCAATGAGCAGGGATGATGACAACACCCACAAAACCCACAGACCGCAGAGCACTGTCAACGAGAGGGAGATAGCCACAGAAGCATCTTCCAAGCCTGCATGCATGCAACAATTTAGCCAACCCTCAATTCCAAGAGTGTCCTCACAATGTCGCACAGTGCTAAACAACACTAACAAGCAAAAACGATAACTATAGAATCCACATAGAGCAAAGGAAATGTCCACAAATGTAGGAAAAATCCAAAGCACACTCCCTAATTGCAGAGCCAAATCACATTCATGGAGGGTCAAAACACTAAAGCCTTCAAAGACAACACCGAATACCAATGTATTATAACGGAGGTTTGATAGACTATTATATCACTAGCACAGCTGCTAACTCGCGGTTGAGAACGTTGAAAGGTATTTGTTGAAAACATGCCCCCAATATAAAACGTCTGTGGTAATTTGTAATTCGTCTGTGGTAATATGAAACGTTTGGTCCACGGTTTAATCCTACTTAATCATTTAAACGTGGCAATTATATATCCTTACAGTAATTTTTTAATGTGACTAGGTAAATGTTAAAAAGTAAACATGTTGACGGATGCCTTGATAAATGCCATAAAGTTATCAACAATAAATCTGATCCATTGATTTTTGAGGACGACTAAGAATATGCCAACATCTTCAATGCATAGCCATCACATTAGGGTTTAAGGTTAACTAAGATTAAAAGATCATTAATTGTGCCCATTGTCAATAGGTGTACGCCTTTCGGTGTAATTATTGATATCATTATTAAACTCCCAGTACCTTTGCCTACCTATGATTTTCAAGAAAAACGTCTTGTGAACCCAATTGTCAATGAGATGCCAATAAACCCAATTTAGAAAAACAAAAATCATCTATATTAAAAAATAAAAATATATAATGGACTTGAGATAAAATCCAAAGATTATTGCATATGATTTCCAGTCAACCCTTTTTAATGGAAAATTGATTGGAACAATCTATGCATATAAGTTATGTAGATTGCAGTATTCCGTGCTTCTGCAGGGATTAATAATTCTATTACGATTGTTTTCTACCTTTTATGATAGAAATGTGCAATTTCTACCATGTTAAATGTGGAGTTTACATTGGTATTTAAAAGTTATAAAATATTCATTAACCAAAAAAATTATAATATTTTCACTTAAAAATTATAAAATGGTAAGTGGAAAAAAAAACATATTATATTTATTATAATTTCATTTTATTTTCACTTAAAAATTATATGGTAAGTGAAAAAAAAAACATATTATATTTATTATAATTTCATTTTGAAGTGATTTAAGGAAGATTATAAGCACTCACATATATAAAGTTAAGATAATTTTATATTTGTAAAATCAAAATATTAAAATGTATGTTGGGAAAATTGAAACCAACACAATCACACATCATCTGAGATTATCAAAGACATAGAATGGCTATTAGGGAAAAAGTGCTTCTAAAAGTCTCATCTTATTACACTATTTATCACAAATTCAAAAGAACAAAACCCTTATTTGAGATTCTAAACAAACATAAGAAAACCATGTAATAAGATATTGAAAATAATAATAGAGGGAATCTACAACAAAGATAAATAACCACTTAAAATTAATGGACATAAGCCAAGTTTGTGTTAGTGTCCAAATACCTCTACATAGATGTAAGACATGGCACAAAAAAAAGTGGTACTTATCAAACTTAATTTTCCCACATGAATACAGTAAAAACCTAAAATACTTTGAACATAGATGTAAGACATGGCACAAGAAAAAGTGGTACTTATCAAACTTAATTTTTCCACATGAATACAGTAAAAACCTAAAATACTTTGAACATTTAATGTATAGTTATTGACATGCACATCTTCTAAATCACATATCATAAAATTTTAATTTAAAATATTTTTAACTTTCATAAATTTCATTCTCTATTTAATTTAAAGTAATTTAGAGTGAAACTATTGGGCTGTTGTTTCATCTTAAGGGTACTTTTTCCAATCTAGAGAAAATCCTTTCCTCAAGTAAATTCCACTCTTTATCTTAAATTTAAATAAATAATACTCTCATTTGATATTCCAAAAATAAGATTCAACCTGTAGTCTCTTTACTCACAAATCATATACATAGAAATATATATGAAGAGTACTCATAATAATAATAATGGAAGGTGTTGAAGGAATGAAAAATGTATTTAACCATGTCATTAGTGGATATCCTATTCAAAGATTCATATTTTGACATGTCTAAATGTATCAACCTTCTATTTTTTATGCATTTTTTCAAAATATAAATTAAGTAGAGACAAAATTATGACAAATTCACATAACCATTTCAACATAAATACCTTTCAACAATTTTCCAACATCGTTTTTACAATATTTATTATATTGATGTATCTTTAAACTTTTGAAAGTAATGGTTAATTATAAAAACAATAAAAAACACACACAAAATTGGTTCAATAACATTTTCAATAATTATTACAAATCACTTTCTATAATATTTAGGTAAATAATTATGAAGATCAACACTAAACCTAAATCAATATCAAACTTATGTTAGAAGACCAACATCCAAAGTTCAATAATTTTTTTCAAACTCCAAAAAAAGTATAAACTCCAAAGATCTACATTTTCTCAAAATATATTAGATTCTTATCTTAAGACATGACAAGGTAGTGACACATAAGTCTTGTAAACATAAGCCTCAATTTTTTATTTTATAAAATTCAATTTGATTGGATATTAAATTTTTTTAGACTTCAAACTTAGTATGAGATATTGTATATTTATTATGTATCATATAAATATATAAGATCACTTTTTAAAGAGTCTAAGATCATTTTTAAGTTAAGTTTTGGGCATTTCTTTATTCATCTATAATTATTATTAATCTTTGTTTCCCTAAATTATTATTTATCATTTATTTAAATATATATTTTTTTAACTATTTATCATCTTATATTTTTTCAATGCAATAATGCAATATCAATCATTAAATAGCTACAATGATTTTAGCATTGATATAACTCAAATTAATAGAATATCTTGATTTCAATGATGATATAACAAAATAATATTTAAATCAATTAATGAGTGCTAAAAATCACAATTATTATGTATTTGAATTGTTTTAAGCTATGGTATAATACAAAACAATGGGATGCATTTATTTCAAACATGGTACAATGAAAAACTATTTGCATTGATATCAATAATGATATAATGCAAAACAATAGGATGCATTGATTTTTATGATGATACAATGAAAAATGACTTAGAATAATTAAGTAATTATATTTCTTTTAACAATGATATAACACAATAATAAAGTATATTGATTTTAGTGATCCAACAATGAAAACTGATTCAATACATTAATTGAAGAAACATACAAAAGAAATTGATCTCATATATTGATTTCAACAATAAGATAATGCAAATTATCAAGTAAAATGACATAACACAAAACAATCCAATTTCAAAATACATAATATAAGTGGAAGACATATACTTTCTTTGCTTGGACATGATTCACCTATTAGTACTTTCACATTAAAACCATTATGATATTAAGATACATATAATGCATTAAAATAAAAATACATGCAATAAACTCTAAATAGAATTAAGGGGACCATATGAAATTGGGGAAAGAAACTATTAGTATTCAAGAGCAAGGGAGCATACTAGTACTTTACTATTGTATTATATATCTAGAGTTAAAGCTACTACATGTGGATTAAAAAAAAGATGAAAAATATTTTCACATTAAAACCATTATGATATTAAGATATATACAATGCATTATAATAAAAAACATGCAATAAAATGTAAATAGTAAATAGAATTATGAGACCATATGAAATTGGAGAAATAAATTATTAGTATTTCAAAAGCAAGGAAGGTCTACTAGTAGTTCACTACTATATTATATATCTAGAATTAAAAAAGTTAAGATTGGTGAGTGTGTAATTTATTTATTATATAGACATTATTACTTTCTACGGATGCATTCAAAAATACAAGGAAGTTATGAAGAATAAATCACATTCATTAATTTGGGAGGACGACTAAGAATATGCCAGCATCTTCAATTGTTAGACATTATAATCCAAATGTGGCAATTATATGGTGCTACAGTAATTTCTTAATATGATTAGGTAAATGTTAAAAAGTAAACAGGTTAAAGGATGCATTAAAAAATACAAGGAAATTATGAAGAGTAAATCACATTCATTGATTTGGGAGGACAACTAAGAATATGCGAGCATGTTCAATTGTTAGCCATTAGATTAGAATTTTAGATTAAAAGGTCATTAATTGTGCCAATTGCCAATAGGTATAAGCCTTTCGACGTAATAATGAACTTAGATAACATGTAGTTGGAATAAGCAAGGGATCAAAATCATTAAAATATAAATTTAAAGTTAAAATGAATTTAAGTTAATTAATTAAAAAAATAAATCATATTTTAAAGGTTTTATGTAATGACTATTTTTTGGTTATATTTTTTTAAGGACATTTGGACAAAATCCAACATAAAATTGTTATATCCACATATTTAAGTGATACTAAACTGTTTTCAGTATATACTAAACTGTATATTAAATCACTGTATACTAAACTGTATATTTTAACTTACTTAAGCATTTATCATTCGAAGATGGGTTGGAAAATTTGTTGACCGGGCGATTTGGCCGCCAAATTATATCAAGTGCGAGTACTTAGTTGTCGATCGATTTTCTTAGAACACATTGTATGGTTATATCAATTAATTAGCCATTTGATCAGAAGAACGTCATTCGGAAGGCAAAGTTGTTAATCGGCTGCTTCGTTTTGAATCATTTCACCATTCTTCCTTAGTTGTCCGACACAGAAGACGATGCTAAATGGATAAGGAATTGCTTTTCGCTATTTCACGAAACTCAAAATCGACGCGGCTCGCTTATATGCTTCAAGGCATATCAAAGATATATATGCTAATATTCCACGCAATGAAGTTCTGGGTGTGAAGAAATAATAGCAGCACAATGGGAATTCTCAAACATATCCCACATATGAGATAGCAGTCATCGACTAGAGCACGATACGCCAGGCCGGTATCGGTTTTGTCACAGAGCATTTTAAATCAGACATATTATGTCCGGAGATTTCTAGAATATATTAATAACCCCTGACGTGGTTGCTTTAATGGACGCCAATTAGGAATCAGTCTGTTAGTCATGTGCAGAGCAAAATGTAGGGAGATAAAGTCTCTAATTAATAATATCGGGCGGGAATAATGGCGCGAAGAAATTTCTGTTTCCCAGGTCGATATTTAACAAAAACATTAAAATAGTTTGAAGAAAGCCCCGGTAGAATAGTATTGTTTTCTCATCCGGAAACCCATGTCAACTCGTATGAGATACGCGATAAGCATATGGATCTCTTTCGATCCTGTCACCTGCCAAGCCTCATCAGTTGAAGACGCTATAAAATGAGAGAAGGAATTGAATGCCTAAATGTAGCTCTGGCTAACTGTGTAGGAGAATTGTTCGATATTTTGAAGGAAAATGGAAATAGGGCGGGGATTTGAGCTGGGTTTTTATGTTATCTTTATGGTGAGTGTATTATGGCCATGTACGGCAATAGCGCAGTCGGTGAAGCCTGGGAGATGGAAGCTTCTCGTACAGAACGGTGGAGTTTCTGCCATGCACATGACTGTTACTCATCTTAACACCGTCGTCATGTTCGACAGGACCAACTTCGGTCCTTCGCAGCTGATGCTCGACAATGGTCGATGCCGCGACAATCCGCAAGATCAGGCTCTCACGCACGACTGTTGGGCTCATTCCATCGAATACAACGTGCGCACCAACAAGGTCAGGCCACTCGAGATCTTCACCGATACCTGGTGTTCATCCGGTGCCTTCTCCGCCAACGGGACGCTTGTCCATACCGGGGGTTGGCGGGACGGAGCTAGAAGAATCCGCTACTTCGTCCCCTGCTCGAATGGCGCTTGCGACTGGGACGAATCGCAGGCTCCCAATCTCGTCGACAATCGATGGTACGCCTCCAACCAGATCCTTCCCGACAATCGCATCATCGTTGTGGGCGGCACTGCCGATTTCACTTACGAATTCATTCCAAAAACCCCCGGGCAAGGAACCTTCAACCTGCCTTTCCTGTCTCAGACAAGAACCAGCGCGCAGGTGGAGAACAATCTGTACCCATTTCTTCACCTCTGCTCGGACGGGAACCTGTTCATCTTCGCCAATAGGGACTCAATTCTCCTGGACTACAAGAACAACGTGGTGGTGAAGACATATCCAAGGATGCCGGGGGCCGGCCCTAGAAACTACCCTTCCACGGGGTCTTCCGTTATGCTTCCCCTCTCTGCTTCCGACGGATTTAAGAAGGTCGAAGTCCTCATCTGCGGGGGATGCCCCGACAACGGTTTCGCTTCAGCACAAGCGGGTAACTTCATCGACGCCCTTAACAACTGCGGAAGAATGGTGATAACAGACCCCAATCCTGTGTGGAGCATGGAGAACATGACAGGGCCCAGGACCATGGGCGACATGCTCCTCCTCCCCAACGGAGAAGTGATCATCATCAACGGTGCCCAGAAAGGCGTCGCCGGGTGGGACATGGCCAACACTCCCGTTTTCTCTCCTTTACTCTACCGACCCGGCGCCGTTCTCGGCGCCCGTTTCTTTAATCTCGCAAACACCACCATCCCCAGAATGTACCACTCCACAGCAAGTCTATTGGCCGACGGAAGAGTTCTCGTCGGCGGCTCCAACGCCCACTTCGGCTACGTTTTCACCGGAACGCCTTTCCCAACAGAGCTCCGGCTGGAAAGCTATAGCCCTTACTATCTGGAGTCTGTTTACGCCATCTTCCGCCCTCAGATAACCTCCGTTTCCTCCACTTCCATCAGCTACGGCGCCTCCTTCAGGGTGGTTTTCTCTGTGCGTGCTAGTCTGACCTCCGCCAGCGTTGTCCAAGTGAACATCTACGCTCCGTCATTCACCACACACAGTCATTCCATGAATCAGAGATTGCTCACCCTCGCAGCTTCCACGCCAGCCCTCCTCCCCAACTCCACGAACGTTTACTCGTTGTCAGTAACGGCTCCTCCGAGCGGAGTGGCTGCACCGCCTGGATACTACATGATGTTTGTTGTCAATGGGGGTATTCCCAGCGTCGCCCAATGGCTTCAATTTGGAACTTAATCGATATCCCATGTCCGATTTACTCTGGGGGAGAGTTTTAGGATGGCTTTTCGGTTATTCAGCAAATAAAAATATTTTATTTATTATTTGGGTTGGCTGCGAATAAATTATACGAAAGCAATTTCAGACTTCTAACAACAACTTCCATGGAAATTTGTAATAAAATTGTTCTGGGAAAAACATTCAACCTGGATCAGTGCTATGAGAATAGATATCAAGTTCAATTTATGTTATTCGTTTCCTTCTGAATAGGTACTTGCACATATAACTCGACATCTTCATTATTAAATCATTAAACAGGGTTTATGCTTGGGTACACCTTAAGCACCATACATACTCTGTACAGGATAGTTTGCGGGCATTTCTATGAATTATGAGTCGCGGATATGGAATTAAGAGTATTTTCAGGTTCAGCTCTGGTTATTATGATTTTATGAAACTTTATTTTATTTCTTATAAATTACAAAACTTTGGTTATTATGATTTTATGAAACGTTATCATCATTTCTTTTAATTTACCAAAATTCTTGTAAAATCTATATTTGAGACTTAAAGTTTATAATTTACAGCAATCCTTATAAAATCTATATTTGAGATTTAAAGTCTAAAATTGTATGCGTTATTTCTCATTTTATAAATTCAAACAATAAGTAAATTGATAAATACATTTCAATCATATATTATTTAAAATTATTACTATTATTTATATATAATTACAATATTATATATAAGAGATAAATATAATCTATATTAATATTTATATATAAATGTCTAATCAAAGTTTAAGCTTATTCCATGCCAAGTGATGAACTAAGATGTCATGTATTACTGTGTCTATGTTTTGGTTTTATATTTTTATTCACAATTGGTATTACATTATTTGGAATTTTCAAAAAACATAGGGGATTGAAGGTCATATGCTAAGGACAAAGATGTAGATAGAAGGGAATTAGAGCTTTCATCCTTTCCATCCACAAGTTTAGAAAAAAAGGTAGGCAATAAATCCTTCATCTCAATGAAATCCGTCTTAGAAGGGATCCATGTATATTGGTTTTTATTAGCTGGTATTCCTAAAGAGATTTGAGAGAAAATAAGAAAAAAGTGGGCATCCCCTTGGTTAGATGGAAGAAGTTGGCAAAACCCAAGGCGGAAAGAGAACGAGGCTAAAAATCCATCAATGTAAACAAACTTTGACAACAAAAAGCCTATGGAGGCTAATGCAAAATGAAGGATTGTGGGCAAAGATAACGAATGAGTAGAATATAGCTCCAAATTCAATGGAGGAATACACAAACAGGGTGAGGGTCTCTAATGGGGTTCAATTATATGGAAAGCATTGGTGAAAACATTTTCACTCTTAGAAAAATGGTTGTTATGGAAGATTAGTAGAGTAAATAAAGTACACATAGGAGAAGATCCATGGATAGGTTGTAATGACTCATATATACTCTTAGTTTCTTTAAGAAATGAACTTAGTAATAAGGAAATACATAGTATAGCTAAGGCAATAGATGTGATATATGAAGATGGGGATGGAAAACAACAATATAGTTAAGCTTTGAAGGAGAAATAGGAGAATGATGAACATAATCACTTACTCATGAGAAAAAGTACCTCAAAACAAGAACTCTATCCTTAGAAACCCCTAATTTTGCTATAAAACCAGTTAAATCTACTTTGAAAAAAAAAAAGTAGCACTTTCAATGTAAGCATTATATTTTTAGGGTTTAAAATTATAATATATTTTGAAACTATGACTTTAAAACTTTTAATTTTGCTAAAACAACCCTTAAAATCAACTCATAAAAAAGTGGTATTATGAGCATCACCCTTCTTTTTAAGAGTTAAAATTATCATATTTTTAAAAAGATATTTGTAAAATAGCATTACATTTTTTTAGTTTTATATTCTATATATATAATTAGAAAAAAACTTTGCAAATATCAATAAGCTATTTTTCATTCATGAGCTTCATCCCAAAAACAATTCCCAAAAACATAATGAGATTAACAAATATGTCATATTTATGACACTAAAAAATTGAAAATAACAATCATTTCCTCTTAAAAAAAATATAAAATCAAAAAAATAATAATACATTTTATTTAATCATTTATTAAAAAATAATAATATATTTAATGATTTATAAATTTAAAATGCATTTTAACTTTGATTGTAATATAAATGGTTAATATATTAATTTTATTTAATCATTTATTAAAAAATAATAATATATTTAATGATTTATAAATTTAAAATGCATTTTAACTTTGATTGTAATATAAATGGTTAATATATTAATTTTAATAGTAGACTGATTTTAATATATTAAATTTTATTATATCTATTTTTTTAATTTATTTTTTATTTAATAAATTTATGATTAAAAATATATTTTTTATTTAATAAATTTGTAATTAAAAATATAATAAAATAAAATTGTTTTCCATTCATAAATGACATTCAAAGCCATTGTATACGTAAGAAAATAATGTGATCTGAAACCGACATATTAAAGTTAATATGTATAGATTATGTACTTGGATTTTAAGTTGAAATTAATGTAAGATCTAATATTTTTCAAATAAAATGATCATGTTATTTCTGTGAATTGCAGATTATATATCTGGATTTTACTTTGAAGTTAATGTGATTTTTAATCATTTTGAAACATGTTTTTATTATTTTTCTTTCAAAGCAGTATTATCTACTGTATTTTAAATTCTAAAATATGATTTTATTATTTGTTTTTAAAAGTAATATTATCTATTGTATTTTAAATTCCAATCAATCAGTGATGTTCTTTGATCTTGTTTATCAGTGATGTTCTTTCCTCCTGTTAATATGAAAATCAAAAAATATTATAAAAATAAGATCTAAAATTTTTATGCATTTATCAAAGAGCATTATGAAAATCGAATATAAAATTTCCATGTATTTAATATTGAAAATAAAAAAATATTATGAAAATAGGACCTAAAATTTCTATACATTTATCAAAGAGCATTATGAAAATCGGATATAAAATTTCCATACATTTATCAAAAAGCATTATGAAAATGGTACATAAAATTACACGAGCTTGACATGTGAGTCCATCATGGTGCCACTTTGTCTTAATCAATTTAAGATTTATTTATTTATAATGTTTAATTTTTATTTATTTAAAATTTAAGTGTTAAAATTAATATATGTTTTATTTTTTTTTAGCTATAATAATATTCATAGTAAAATTATACATGTAAAATAATAATACTTATAATAAAAATATACATGTAAAGTGTAAAATGTGTTTTCAAAATATTAAAATTATAAACACAAGTTGAAATTGTCAATATAAATATTTATAAATATAAATAGTGTTTTATAGCATGTAATATATTTATTAATGTTTTTGATGCATTATGCATGTAAATAGTGTTTTAAATATTATTGTGAATATAAATACAAGTAGAGGATGAGTTAGACAATAATCTTAATATCAAAATATTAAAATTTAAAGAAAAATTATCGTTTTTTATACATTTTAATTATTATTAATAGTTATTATGCATGTAAGTAGTGTTTTTCACAATATTATAAATATAAATATAAGTTGAGGATGAGTTAGACACTTATCTTAATATTAAAACATTAAAATTTAAAGAAAAATTATCACTACTTTTGTTATACATTTCAATTATTGTTAATAGTTATTAAGATAAATATTATAAATATAAATAGTGTTTTATAGTAATAATGTAATATATTTATTAATGTATTTGAAGCATTATGCATGTAAATAGTGTTTTAAACAATATTGTAAATATGTTCATACAAGTTGAGGATGAGTTAGACACTCATCTTAATATTAAAATATTAAAATTTAAAGAAAATTTATCATTTTTCTTATACATTTCAATTATTATTAATACTTATTATGCATGTAAATATTGTTTTTAACAATATTATAAATATAAATACAAGTTGAAGATGAGTTAGACACTTATCTTAATATTGAAACATTAAAATTTAAATAAAAAATATCACTCTTGTTATACATTTCAATTATTGTTAATAGTTATTAATATTATGGCTATATTGAGATTAGAGTTAAGGTTATTCCTATTAAAATTAAAGTTATTTGTATTAAGATTTATTTGATAATAATAAAAAGTTAATTTAAATAATAATAATTTAATGATAATAATTTAATATTTTTAATTTTAATTTAATATATTATTTATTACAATATTAATAATTTATCAATGTTTTAATGTATCCATATTTATTAATGTTGTATTTTTAATTTAATAATGTATTTTTAATGTATTACTTTATTAGTGTAGTAATACTTTAATAATGTATTAATTTCTGAATAACCTAATAGTTTTTTAATAATGTATTTATTTATTAATTTATCAATAATTTAGTAACACTTTAACATTTATCTATTTAAAAGTTAAGAGTTAAAATTAATATATGTTTGGTGTTTTGTGTTATAATAATAGTGTTTGTAAAATTACACATGTAAATAGTGTTTTTTCACAATATTATAAATATAAATACAAACTCAAATGAGTTATAAATATCAATATTTGTAAATACTAATTGTGTTTTATGGTAATAATGTCATGTATCTATTAATTCATTTTATGCATTATGCATGTAAATAACAATTTTTTCACAATATTATAAGTATCAATACAAGCTCATGATGCCTTAGACACTATTCTTAGTATAAATGCATTAAAATTTAAATGCAACAATCAAAATTGATTATTTAATTTTCATAGTTGTTAATTTAAATTTATTTTGATTATTATTTTTATTTATTAAAATAAATAATTATTTTATTATTTTATTATTAAATGGTAGGTGAACTAATTAATGAATGGATAAGGTTGTTGGGGAATTAATGAAGGGATAATGTTATTGGGAAATTAATGAGGGGGATAAGGTAGTAGGGGAATTGAAGGAGAGGGGAGGATAAGGAAGAGAGGGGGGATTTGGAGAAGGTCTCATTTTTTTTTGGAATGGGAAAATTCTGGAGGGAGGAAAAGCTCTCACGGGGCACTGTTGTTACTCAGAACTTTGGGCTCTGTGGCCAAGAAACCTAAATGATTCCTGGAGCTAGGGAGCTAAAGAGGTTATTCCTAGTTGGATGGGAGGTTAATATTCAGTTGAGAAGTTTGGGTAAGGACTAGAATAAGTGAACCAGGAGCTGAATCAACCAATCTGCAGGTGGAGGTATGTATTTTACGAGATGGTCTGTCATCATTATGTTGTTGTTATTGTTATTGTTGTTGTTGTTATTATGTTGTTATCATTAATGTGATGTTTTTATAGTAAGAGATTATAKAAAACATTTATTTATTTTTAAGTCATGAAATARTTAGGCTTTACATATGGTATCAAACTGTTTCAAAATTGAACCCTGGGCTTGACCACCCACAACACTGCACCCACAACATTGGGATTTATCTTTTTACCAACTTATGCAAAAAAAAAAGATGCTTATAAAAAAAAAATACAATAAACAAAAAGATGCTTATAAAAAAAAAAATACAATAAACAAATTACTGAGTTGTACCCATTTCATAGGATAACAACTACTTGCTTAAAAAACCATAGGAAGCCAAATTGAGCTATACAGGATTTTGAAATTTTAAAGTTGAAAGAAATATACAGCCTCACCTCAATTTATGCTAAATACCCATGAAGCTCCCATGAGAAACCCATGTACTCTGTTAACAAAGGAAAAGAAGCAAAGAAAACAAAAGTTTTTTTTTTTCATAACTTCATACCCATACACATCCAGAGCTCTGCAATGGAAGAAACCTCTGTGAGAAGAAAGTCTTGAAGGGTGTGTCACTTTCAATATGTGGTGCTTGTTTGTATCGATTATCCTTGTTTTTCTTGAATTGAGTTTCCCCCAAGAATGAAAATAATTCCAGACTTTTTTTTAGAAAAAGGGCACGAATAAAAGCATCAGCGAATACTTTCCATCCTCTTTTTTTCATGCGAGTTCGCCTGATGTTCCCGCACAATGAGCACAATATTGAGAAAAACAACTCCTTGTATGGCCCATATTTCCAACTTTCCATGTGTTGGAAGAGGGCAGCCCACGTCCTATTGAATCTCCTTGAATATATTTACTAAGTTTGAAGGAATCTTGATACCTTTTGGAACTGAAAAACAAAGACCCATTTCTTCACCTGGACTGCGGTAAGGATCTTGACCGATGATGACAACCTTAACTTTGTCAAATGGGCATATGTTCAAGGCATTGAATACTAAAGCAGGAGGGGGATACATGCGAATCATTCCTCTAGCTTGTTGTGTCACAAACTGTGAAAGATTTTCCATATAAGAATTCTGAAGCTCGCCAAAAAGTGCATCCAACCAGGTCCGTTCAATGAGAAGGTCCTCCAGCTTTGGAAAAGGGATGTCTTTTTCTCTAGATTCTGCAACTTTCTCTTCGCAATTCTAATGAATAGGCTTAGCTTTGGCTATTGTCTTATTAGTTTCCATAACCATAGTTTGTTGAGGACTTAGTTGTATTTCAGCATCCTTCTTGACCTTTGAACTTCCACTGTCTTCACATTTACGAGAAAAACCCTCGTGGGTAGACGTCTTCGAAGGTGATACTTCATGGCCCAACTTTGAATCAACCTCCAGTCCAGTGACCTTCAATATTTTCTCTGAATGCCCCTTCCATCCATCGGATAGGATTTCTTTCTCCACATTAGTTGCCACTAAGTCAAACCCAAAATTAGCAGATTGTGATGAGAAATAAGAAGAATTGATCCAGGTTGTGTTCCCACCAGAATCTATGGGCCGCCCTTGAACAAGTGTGGAAGGGCAGCGACCCTGGCAGCCATGGTCGTGGTTGTGCTCTCGAAGCAGTCGACCATGGAACTAGGGCGGCGCCCTCAAAACGGTCGAACTAGAGATTAAAACCTAATTTCGAAAGAGAAAATGAGCACGGAAGGGTCAAAACCTGTTTTGTTTTGTGTTCGTTTGTGTGGGAAGTGCGGGGAAGGCACGTGGACCTAAAGCTTTTGTTTTTTTTTAAATAAAAAATTATTTTATTATTATTATTTAATAATTTGTTTATATATATATATATATATATATATATATATACATATATTAATTATTATTTAATAATTCATAATGATTTTGTTATTACTTTTAAAATTAGATTTATCATTTATTTTAAATATCATATTAAATAACATTATCTTAAACATTTCATTTCAAATGGATTGAATTTAATATTACCCAAATTACATTACATTATAGTGAATTACAAACTTTGATTGTAAAAAGAAACAAAATAAAAATTAAGTAAATTTTTAATAATAATTTAAAAATAATCATAATAATAATAATAACTACTAAATTTACTTAATATTGTAAAAAACATACACTATTTAAATTTAAAGACACATTTTTTTGTTTCATTTCTATATTTTAATTTTTTTTTAATCCAATGGTTGACATTGACATTATTCTTAATGATGTAAGTCTTAATGGTGTAAACCACTTACAAATATTCTTAATAAACCTTAACAAACGTGGAATAAATTAGATATTTNAACAAAATAAAAATTAAGTAAATTTTTAATAATAATTTAAAAATAATCATAATAATAATAATAACTATTAAATTTACTTAATATTGTAAAAAACATACACTATTTAAATTTAAAGTCACATTTTTTTTTTCATTTCTATTTTTTAATCCAATGGTTGACATTGACATTATTCTTAATGATGTAAGTCTTAATGGTGTAAACCACTTACAAATATTCTTAATAAACCTTAACAAACGTGGAATAAATTAGATATTTGGAGTGTTAATGATAGACGTTGCCTTCTATACTCTTTTATCCTTCCTCTAATGGGTAAAATTTATATCAGATCATGTAATTATCTTCAAAATAATGGCGCTAGTAAGGGAAGAGTTGATGCAAATGACTGCATAGTGCCTTTCCATATGAAAACTTGTGGTTGAATAGTATAAACACAATCAATTTTTTTTAGTATTCATCTCGAAGAATTTTCTAACAGAGCCCTCTGTATGGTGTTTTTTCCAAAGCAGT
>SNQJ01S0056819.1:19335-43762 GCA_010110895.2 Picea sitchensis | reverse complement strand
GTGATGTGTTCTAAGGTATGTTATTTACAGGTCATCTTAGGGTGAAATCATGAAGATGGGTTACACTTTTTCTTGTTTTATGAGAAAAAAAATTGTATTTTCACAAGTTATTCAACTTCCGTCATACAAAAGTATTTTTTTTTTATCTAGAATTTCACTTTACAATAAAAACAAAACTTGTGAAGAATTGTGTTAGCTTTCCAATGACTATTTTTCAATTTTTTTTTATCACGATTTGATATGTCAATTTGACAACTGTTTAACAGTATGTTCCTTAAACATGAAATGAATGATAATGAGTTACTTATTTCTACAACAATGTATCTATTATTAAACTTATGTTTTTAAGAAATGAAATATATTGTAACAATCTACAGAGAATCTATTTTATTATGACTATAATTTTGAATCTAATGGATGAATATTATAATTTCTAGAATTTTTTAAAGTTGACCAAGCTGAAAACATTGCAGATTTTAAACACATGTTTTTCTACACGTTGTATCTATCTTAATTTTTACTTAAAACTGAAATATAAATATACCCTTTTGAAAAGAACAGTTTAAGGATTATGAATATATTTTATTCCAAATTTTTCACTGTATATTTTTAGAGATACCGATATTTCATTTCACCGAATCATAATGTCTGTTGAAAATATTTCATTTCAGGAACCAAACAGAAGGTTGGAGGAAAGGTTACGGGCTGTGCCCTTAACCTGGGAGAGTTTTTCATGAGGGTCAACTTGTACATCACGATCTTAGGATCTTATGATGTCGTGATTGGTATGGATTATTTCACCGAATCAAAATGTCTGCTGAAAATATTTCATTTCGTGAACCAAATGTATTGAGGAGAGTATACACAAAATTTTAACCTCGAGAGTTTTTCATGAGGGACTGTACATCACGATCTTAGGGATCTTGCGATGTCGGATTGAAAGGGATTTCGTTGGAATCGCGATGAGGCTTATACTCAACCCGTAGCGACAAAACGGTTGGCTTGGTCGATGATGAAGGATAAAGATGTGTGATAGTAGGATGTAATAGGGAGTATCCTCGAGGTTCATCTTCCCTTATAGTTACTGAAGAGTATGCTAAGGGTAAAGCTTTATGCATCCCGCGCTTAAATGAAAAAGGAGAAGCGACAGTATAGATCACCTTCCTATAGAAGGAGTTTATGACATATTTCTAAAGAGGAGTTGCCTAGGATACCTCGTAGTTGGAACTGGAGTTACCTATAGACCAAAACCGTGGACCAACCGATATAAGAATGCTCCATTTGATGCTTCCACCGGTTGCATGAGTCAAAATGCAACTCCGAAGGAGTTGTTGGACCTGGACCGGATATGCTCCAAGTGTGTCACCGTAAGTGCACCAGTTTTTTCATATGAAAGAAGGATGATCGTGGAGGTTTGCATCGACTACCGTCAATTGAAAAAAGAAAACTATCAAGAACCAGTACCCTATCCAATGCATTGATGATCCGCTTTATCAAACGAAGGCGCGATTTACGTTTTCCAAGATCGATTCATCGGCATCACCATGATCAAGGAGGATGACATCCCTAAGACTTCCTTTAAGACAAGATTTGGACATTACGAGTTTAATCGCTTTACCGCTTGGACTCGGCTAAACACCCCTGTGGGTATTCATGAGTTTGATGAATGGTGTGTTCACCTATACTCCTGACAAGTTTGTCCCGGCGCATTATTGACTATATTTTGATCTACTCTTGGATGATGGAGGAGCATGACGAGCACTTGCGCTTTGGTACTATAGTGTCTGCGAGATCACAAATTGTATAAGTTGTCCAAATGCTCTTTTATCAATCGAGGATCCACTCATTAGCATGCCATCTCCGGTGGAAGGCATTGTCGGGATCTATTCCATAGTCATAGCTATTATGGAATGGTTGCACCGACTTAATGTCATAGAAGTGCATAGATATATGGGTTTAGCAGATACCATCGATGGTTTCTCGAGGGTTTCTCAAAGATAGCAAGTAACGCATCACTAATCAAGAAAAGAAAAACAAGAAGTTTGTTGACCGAGAAATGCACTAAGCATTCTGAGGCTTAAAGTGTTGCTGACCGTAAATAATCATACTAAAGGTCCCTAACATGGATGCGCACTTATTGGTATGCACCCACGCATCCAAGGAAGGTTTAGGCGAAGCCTTGATGCAAGACAGTCGAAAGTGATTGCTTACATTCGAGGAAATTGAGAATGCATGAGGAGAACTGACGCATGATTTGGAGTTGTTAGCCATCATATATGCCTGGAAGGTTTGGAGACACTACCTTGTTAGGATAAAATTTGAACTAAAGACCTGATCATTGTGGGTCGCGAACATTACTTTCAATGCAAAGCTTTAATTTGAACGTGCCATTAAACGGCAGTTGGTCGTAATTGCTTTAGCGAGTAATTAATTTCCTTTGAGATTAATTACCTAAAGGGAACAATGAACCGAGTGGCGATGCTTTGAGTCGGAGGTCGTGCATATTTTTGATGTTGCCTCTACAGACGAATCTACGTGGAGAAGATTCTCACTTACAGCCGATGCTTATCGGGTACAAGGAGGTCGAGGATTTTATGGGACAAACACAATGATGGTACCCACGATATGAGGGATTTTATTTTGCTAGCGATGGGTTATTGAGCTTTAGAGGTTGGATTTACGTATCGCCAAAACGACGAAGTTGAGGATGTTGATCCCGAGAAGTGAGGCCCATGTGAGCTTACATGGCTCACCCGTGGGTTACGAAGATGAGGGCATACCTAAACCCCTTATTCTTCCGGAAGGGAATGAAGGTCGGCGATAGTCAACTATGTGGCCACATGTCTAGAGTGTCGTAAGTAAAGGCCGAACATAGACACCTAGAAGGATTAATACAACCACATGCTATTCTTGAATTGAAATGGGAGGTTATTTTGATTGATTTTATTTTTGGATTGCCATTGACGGTAAGAAGACACGACTCGATTTTGTAGCAGTATTAATCGAATGAAGAGTGCTCACTTCATTCCCTCGGGTATGCATCTAATGGTCAAGCACCCTCGACATAGCGAGAGTTTTCATCGAGTTGTGAGGGCCGCATGGTGCGCCTGTGGGATTATATCCGATCGAGGACTCCATGTTTACCGGATGATTTTGGACGAGTTTCCAAGAGGCGGAACCCAAACTTAATTTTGCATTATGATCACCCTTAGACCTACCTGACGTAATCGGAAGGGAACGTAGAACCAAACTCAAAGACATGTTGCATGTAATGCGATGGACCAACAAAACCCTTGTTGGGAGGAATTATTTCCTCTTGTAGAGTTCGCTTACAAAAAAAAGTTACTGCCGAAAGCACCATTGCATGGTGCCTTTGAGATTCTTTTATGGGTGACCATGTCGAATCTCTTGATTTGGGATCTACTTTGAGGATAGACTGGGTGGGACCATAAGCCATCCAAGAAATGGAAGAGCAAATGCAAACCATAAGACAAAGAATTAAATAAGCACGGGATCGACAAAAGATTTATGTTGATGGGCACCGAGTCGACCGTAGTTACGAGGTTCACGATCGATTCTTCATGGTTAAAACCGCATAAGAGTTCAATAAAGTTTGGAAGGATCTAATCTTCCTAGGTTCGTAGGACCTTCCGGATATTATGGAGAGAAAGGGGCCTTGCTGGCCCATCGACCAGCCTTGCCCGATTCTTTGAGGTGCATGCACGGCGTTTTTCATGTAACTGTCTGGAGACATTATATTAGTGATCCTACACATGTGATTTCTATGAGTTCCCGTGTATCAGACGAGGGAGAAATCATGACTGAGCCAGCCCACATTTTAGATCAACGCTACTAAAGCTACCGACGCTTGACCGGGGTAGATTAGGTCAAGGTCCAAAGGTATAGTTATAGTCCGCACTCAACAACCTAGTAGGATGCATATGATATCCACAAGCAGTTTCCATTTTTGTTCGAAGGATAGACTTATGATATCGCGGATACATTTATTTCTCAGATGATAATGGTGAAAACTCGGGACGGTTTAGACCAAGAGGGGGTGTATGTACATCCCCGGCCTGGCGTACTGAGAAAACTTATTGTTTGAGTACACTTGCTCGCAAGTGACCTCGACTTTTATGATGTTAAAACATTTACCCTTGATTATGATGTGTTATGATAGATGACATGATGTTTTACTTTGACGACAGTGCTATTGACTTAGTTTTATTTAGTGTGCAGGGTCTTTGACCTTGATGATGCAGAGGCATCGGAAAAACCCCCTTGGACTCCCTCGGACACAAGCCGGGAGTGTGCCATTTTGGATCGGAATTATTTATTGTGATATTTCATTGATTTGATGACATGATGTTGACATGTTCGACACCATTGTTGATGATGCAAATGACGATAGCTTCGTCAATTGCATCTCACATATGGAGTAAAGTACAATAATTCCATTTCCGTGAGGTTGAGGGAGAGGGTGGAAAGCAGCCCCGCCCACAACCTACTAGCACCTCTTGACCATGGCTCGAATCAGAGGTTAACGACCTAGTTCGAAAGACCACCGGCGCTGAGGGTAGATCGCGACAGCTGCTCAATGATGATTCTAGTGGGCACGCACAAGATTCGGGCCATTCCTTATTGCCCTTAGTATCCCACAAGTTCACATGAGGTTGACTCCATGGGTTATAGATGTATACCAATCACTGGTTGGTGAGTGGCACCCTTGGAGCACATGGTGCATCCCGGCGGGCACGCCACACCTAAAGAAACAATAGCTGGCGAAAGTGGCACCCTTTGGAGCACGGTGCATCCTGAAGGGCATGCCGCAAAAGAAACATAAGTTGGCGAGTGGCATCCTTGGAGCACCTATTGTGTTTTGAAGGGCACGTCGCGTTGATTTTTATGAAGGAACAAACCTAGATGGCCCTAAGACATTTGACACATTAAGAAATTCTCTTAAGCTTACTTACCTAATTAAATGTCACTTAGTTCAAAAAATCCAAGTCCTAAGCCTAAAACTTCTCGTGGTAAAATTTTGTCTAACCTTAAGAAAAAGGACCCTAAAAAATAAAATAAAAATTTAAACAAAACCCACTTAAGTATTAGCTTAGTCTTCATAAAATTTTGGGGGTAAATGAAGAGAGTAAGAATTTAATTAAAATAATGGATTTAAAAAATTTCAAAGAAGAAATTATTCATTAACCTGTGGAAGTACAAAGATATTACATTAATAATAAAAGGGAAAGATTTAATAACCCAACTGCCATTCCTCGGCTTAATGGAAAAAGGAAAATAAGGGAAATAGAAAGAATTTTAGAAACTAAGTAAATGGGGGAAACTTAATAAAGGAAAGATGATAACTTATGGTAAAAAGCAAGGTCAACATAGTAAGGAATCCGCAATTAAGAACCTACTAATCTAAGCTAATTTAGTAACAACTTTTTAGGAGTATTTAAACCACGTAAGGGGATCTAGGAACACCAAAGAGTAATTTTAGGAGCTTAATTTTAGGTGGTGAGGGATTTGAGACAATTAATAAATTTAAAGAAAATATTTATTGGAGAAAGAGGGGATGGACGACACTTGTGCATGGAGAATATTAGAATATTTATTGAAACTAAATTTAAAATGTGAATTAGAAAGTTGGTGGGTCTCAAACTCTATAAAAGAAAAGGGAGATGAGGAATAAAGGCATCGGCTGTTAGCGTAACGTTAAGCTACCAGAATAGTGACTTGATTGATTACTTGTGGAGAGTTGGGATTTTTCAACTTGGATAGGAGTGGTAGCTCCTATTACTGAGAGGTGAGGTGGGAAGCTAGAAATACCATCTGGATAAGTGTGTGGCCCCTTTGTGGTTTGGGGGCTAAGGGGAAGAAGAGTACTCCTAACATCGATTGGGAGGTACCATGAGGTCTCACTGGCTCCATGAGCGAAGGTGATTGCATGGACATCATCGGTATGCTTATAAGGAAAATGTACACTCATTTATTTAGTAGATCAGAATGCATTGCGGGATTTACTGCTAATAAAGTTACTTTATCTCCTTGTTTTGGCGAGATGAGAAATTTCTACCGTTATAATTTTTTTTCCCCTCGACTGCTAGATGTTTCCAGCTAACTTAAGCTCATACACGCGCTCCTCATGAATCCAATCTGCGTTGATTCCACCTCTCAACTAGGGACTTAACCGCCTCTCCTCAGGATTTTATCACATAAATTTAGTGTGTAGGTGTGAACATTGGTGTTGTGTTGGGTTCCACAGCATCGAATTATTCCTCCATCTTGGCGTGATTTATGATCTGTTGTCAGCTCAACTCCATTCTCGCCGGTTGGTACCAGCTTGAATTTTGATTGAACCTTTACATGTTTGAATGCCTTGTGTTAAAATTTCGTAATGTATCTCGTGCAATAAATTTTATATAATTTTTAATTTAATGTAAGTTAAGTTTTATAGCTAGAACCGAATTGTCTAAACCATTTCTATTTACTCCCTGCAACTAGATGGAAACCGCATCCCTTGCCTCTGCGATCCACTTTAAAATCTTTCATGTAATTCCGGGCCAGTCACCAATGCCCTCTAAAAACCTTTGCCTCTATATAAAAAAGGAGGAAATGAAAAAAAAACGTAATTTCTAAATGCTTAGATTCGCTCGCCACTGTGGTGGAACCATTGTTGTCTCATTGCTATGAATAAAGGAAAACTGCTGCCCTCCACTCCAAGAACCACAGATAATTTTCACTTGCCCCATTTCAATTCGTCACACCACTTCGCTCGCACGGCTAGTTGAGACACCATCTTCTCTTCCTCCTGGCATTTCAATGCAACAAACCTCAAACCTGGATTTTTCCTATGTCAATTCTTTTGATTTTTTTCTCTTGCCCTATGTTTAGTGCACGCGTATCTCTCTTGACTGTCTGAATCCCTTAAATTTGAGCGATTCAATCTGTTACCCTGAACTCCCAATTAACTGACCGCCTTGGATGTGCAGCACGCCCATGTCTTGTTCACTCCTCCAGGATTGATTTATGACAATGCCTTCAACCCTTGCTCACCTACCGGGATTGTACAGCTGATGCATGATATCACGGGCAAAACCTCCCTTTTTCTCGGTGTTTAGTTCAATTCCACATGCCCAACACCCCGACAGCGATTGTGCACCAGATTATCATGACTGATCTTACCTGGAAACAATAGACTGCCTCATGTAGGTCACCGGTTAGGAACCGATTACATATCAGCTATATTTATCAGGTTTGCAAGTATTATCGCCCAAGTGGTTAGCAGTCAGGGTCCCAGTAGTTTTATATTCAATCTAGTTGGACTTCCTACCACCGATATGACTGGCATTAGACAGATGCTTCATGTGCATCATGTCAATCTCCTGCATTAAGCAATTCGAGGTACTACGACGTCACCGTCCCTTACGAGCCTCCTTAAGTTTTAAGGAATTTGTTTGTTGTTAGTATTTTATAATTGATGGTTCCTAACCTTAGAATTATGGTCTCCTTCTTCATGTCTACTAGATTCAGAGTTAGTGTATTGGCTTGTCAGCGCATTCTGTTTTGTAATAGGTATTCGTAAAGTTACCATAATATGTCGTGATTGAAAATGGGGATGTAGGTTACTATCACAAATTAAATGTAAACTTAGGGGTGATAATTATCAAATGTAATGATTGGTTACTTTATGGCAATAGTAGTGTATTATAAAATGTGATGCATTATGTTATTGAATTTTATGATGGGGTAACTATATACTAATTGGATTTATATGGAGTAATTGGAGCTGCAATGAATGTTATGGTGGAAACCAATACCGAGGGTAATGCTAACCTTCAAGATTTTATGGTTCATGATAAAATTCATGTAATATAAAGTTTAGGTTATTGTTAATGCTTAGGATAATGATCGACGTAATTTAATGTTTGTTGGATCATTTTGTCATCGATGCCAATGGTTTGATTACTTGGGAGATCGTTGGATCATATGTCATTGTTGTAAATGGTTTGGTTTGATTGATTGGTTGATGTCAAGTAATTGATTGATATGATTCCTTTGATGAGAATGTTATATGTCCAAGTGGAAACCAATCGATGCAAGGTAAACAAATGGATGAACTCCAAAGTGGTCCCTTATGGTGAAGCCCTCACATGGAAGACCCTTTATGGATTGAGTTATCCTAGAATAATGGTTAGAGGACCCATGCTCTCATTATTATCTTATCAAGATTGATAAGGTGTAATAAAATGGATGAACTCCAAAGTGGTCCCTTTATGGTGGTTTCCTCACTGAAGACGCTATGGATTGAGTTATCCTAGAAGAATGGTTGAGGACCCATGCTTGTATGAGGGAATAACGATGAAGATCAAGGAAATTGTTGGTAAAACTATCCTAGATGGATAGTTCTTGTCATGCCATTTAGTGGAAAAGGTGGAATGTCACATAACTCCTCCCCGGTTTGAGAGTTATGGCCTTATGAAGCTGAAGGACCCTCACATGAAGGCTTGAAGCCCCAAAGTCAAAGAAGTCAAAGGGACCTAAAAGAAGAAATGATAAAATAAGGTGACAAATCAAGAAGGAATAACATTTATGGAAAATGGTTAACCCTAAAAATAAGGAAAATAGGTTATGACCTAGAATGCTAATATTATTTATTCAAGGTGGATTATTTAAATAATCAAGAGAAGCGACAAAATCAAGAAAATGATAAAGTAAGGTGACAAAACCGAGAAGGAATATTTTATGGAAAGTGGTTAACCCTGTAATAAGGAAAAATAGGTCAAGTGACCTAGAATGGGTAAATATTATTTCAATAATAATTTTAATGGAGAAATTAGAAGGACCTAACCCCTAAAATAAGGAAAATAAGTGACCTAGAATATGTTTTTAAGGAAGCTTACTTGGAGAGTATAAATAAGAGGCAGGGCCCTCTCATTTGAACTGTTAACTTGAGAATATTGAATATCTATATGTGTCTGAGGTTTACCAACATATCTTAGCCGAAATTCGAGGAAAGTGAATAAAAGAAGCAACAAATGCAAGGAAGGATAAATTTTCTTTGAAGGTGCTTTCTATGGTATGTTATTTCGTATCATCTCACCATTTCGCTATAACTTTTTTATATACTGATTCAGATCCCGAAATTTCTATGCAAGTGAGAAACATGTCCAAGTATCTGTATTAAAATTCAGCTTGTGGGTTTTGTATTTTTGGAGTTACACTCCTGAAAATAGGGTTTTGTGGCTAGTTCTGAACCAGTCAAAAGCGTGTTTTGCAAAAAAGTCATAACACATTCATAACAGATCCAAATTCTAGAGAGACCAACAAAATGTTAGGGTAAAGGCTTTAGTATGCTGTGTAATAGTTTCCAATCAATTTCATCAACATTTTATATAAGAATTTCTACAAGGACGCTTCTCTAGAATAAGCCGTAATTCAAAGAAGGTATATTTTGCTATAACTCCTTTTCTCGAGAGGTTCCTGCTAGATAATCCAAAACACAATTATCATAGTTTATATGTTAGATCAAAATTAATTATTAATTTAGAATATTAAATTAATAATCTAGAATATTTGATAATTAAATGTAGACTTTTAGATACATTATTGTTGTAAAAAGATATGACTCTAGAGAAGTGTCGTATCTTAGGCTCTAATTAGGAGATTTGTTTTAAGACGGTTAAGATAGCATTTATTGTAAATGGACACTCTGTTTGATATTTTAATAAGGATCCATATCTTGAGTTTGTTAGAACTTTTAGCCTATATATTGCTCATTGCAAGAGTATTGAGTTGTTGGATGTAAACTCTTGCAATGTATCATATGTAATTTCTTTTCCTAATTACTAAATTGTGTGTCTTGGGACACTTCGGCCATTATTGTGTTATCAGAGCTCCAGTAATGCTAATGAACTGAAGAAGAGATTAGTTTATCAGAGGAAGAGATCCTAGCACTACAGGCAAAAGAAAAACGTCGGCGCATACTTTGTCAGTAAATCGGTCAGTTATTGTTCAAATTTTTTAAAAAGGGAAAGCAGCACCCCATGGTGAAATTAGTTTCTCCGGGTAGAAATTTCTGTTTAAAAAATTCAGTCTTCTGCCATTATAATGTTATGGTAAATTCTGAGTATTTTCACTGCAAAATTCAACATGCCAAGAATGCATTACAGTCCCTAGTTTTTTTTTTAAGTGATACATCAGTCTCAATTCTTGTAAATCACGCTGCAAGCCTTCCTTGAACTCGGCTATCTGCTCTTCTGTGTGCGTGCAAATTATTACTCCAACCTGTGTTTGTTTCTGCTATCAAAATTGATCTCACTATCTCAAAACAGGCAGATATTTCAATACGGATTTCGAACAATCTGTATCACTGGCCATTATTTGCGCGCGAATATTGCCATTATTATGGTATAATTTTGTGTGCGCGCACATAATAATTCATTATTGTGGGAGTCACTTCGAGTCATGAAGCCTGCTGTGCTACAGAGGCAGCCCCTGCGCCTACTCTGAAACTGCTCATGCAAATCGCTCTGCCAACATTCCTGAGCATCGCCCCGCCTCCCATCTCTTCCTTCTTATTCCAATCACAGAAAAAATAGTATCGCCCTCTATTAACCTGCCCGGACAAAGACAGACGAGTTCAATTATATACCAAGATTTGCAGATCTGTCTCCTGGAATTGCAGATCGCGTGCAAGATCCGTGCCACGACCATTAACGAATGAAATTGCGTGTTTGATTCATTCACTGTGTAGATCCGTATACTGCTGGTTCAAGATCCGTGATGAGATCTATAATGATTTCTGTGTGAGATCCGTGATAAGATCCGTGAGGATTTCTGTGTGAGATTCGAGAAATTTGTTGAATTTTTTAATTTCTGGTGTGAGATCAGTAAAGACAGGATAAGGAGTGTGCATATCTGTGTTGACTTCAGAGGACGTGTCTTTAAAATCGCGTGGGGTGCATATCCGTGTGCGTGTGGGGTGCAGATCCGTGTGCGTGCAACATCAGTCTTCAACCATTGCTGAAACTGCGTCGATTTCAACAAGAACGATTGGGTTGATCAGACTTACGAGTGGGTGATCAGACCTACGCGTGCATGCAATCCTTCCAGTGAACAAGATCCATGCCAAACCAGTCTCGATTTGAGCGCCGTAAGCCTGTATGCATTCCAGTTTGAAACAAATGTCAAAGTCTAAACTTGAAACATTTCGGCCATCCGTGCAGATCCGTGTGAAGCTGGGTATGAATTGAATTACAGGTGCAATTTTATTTTGGCGTTTGTTTTAAAAAGCAATAATAAGAGATACATATCAGTCATTTCTCTCAGCCAATTTTTATATTGTGCAAAAACATTCTGATTGGCCACTGCCAGCTTCGGCAGACGGAGTCCTTTTAATTGCCATAATTGCCATTATCTTGATGTCCGTGGCAGATTTTTGTCGTGACAGTTAGTAACATTATATCTTTAAACGCCAGCAAATCTTCCCAAGTGGAAGAATTATGTAAATTGGTGTCTTCTTAGTTGTCACTTCAAACTTGGCTGTCATCCAAGTGTCTTCATTTTGTAACTCAAATTATTTTTACTTTGAGGGGGGGCAAGATTGCCAGATTTGTTTTTTAAAAGTGTAAAATTTTAAAGTTTCCTTTGGTTTGACCTGAGCTAAGTACAAAGCTCTCGGCCATTGTTTCCTTTGTTTTAATGACTATATCGAGGGTCAAGGCCAAGTCTCCGGAGTAGATCAGCTCTTGCGTGATGCGCTTGGTGTGTTGTCTATCTCCTTATACATTATTTCCTGCGCGTATTATTCACTACGTACCAAATGTCAAGTTAATTAATTTATTCCACTCGGATAAACTTGAAGGCACAAAATCTTAAAAAACATGGAAATGACTCATTGAAATTACTCTCATTTACAATGAACTTTTGCATGATATCTGTAATGAAGATACTAAGCCCACTAAGCTGACAGATGCAGCAACATTAGCAAATGGGAAGTTAAAAAAGCAAAGCATTAACACTTATTAAAGCTTCAGTTAACGATGAAATGTATGTGCATATTGAAAATATGATTGATGCGTGGTCTGCTTTGAAAGTGTATAAAGATTTATTCGATACTCATCCTGAATCCAAGAAAGTTGATCTTCCATTAAAGTTGCTCCAACAAAAAATCACTGAAGGAGGTGATGTACATGAATACATTTCCAGACTTAAAAACATTAAGCAAGAAATACTAAATGCTGGTTTCTAGAAGATAGTTTTAAGGACTGCTAACTAATAAATCGGTTGTCTTCTTCTTATACACATTTTTAGAGACTTTACAAGTCACTGGTAAGTTATATAAGCTTACATTTGATGAACTAAGGGAACTATTGTCTCAACACAATAAAACTTTGAAATTAACACAAGTTATTAAGATGTTTTTCCTCTCTAAGGCACAAGTAAGCCTTCCAAGGAAAATGTAAATTATAACAAAGGAAGAGGGAATTTTTTCAAAGTCATGAAAGAGGCCAACATAGAGACAATAGTCAAGGCAAAAGAAATAGTCAAGGCAGAGGGTCTTCTTTTCAAGGTAGGGGAAACAATCAAGGCAGAGGATCTTTCATGCAAGAGGAAATAGTCAAAGTAGAGGCTATTTTCAAGGCAAATAATCAAGCAGAGGATGTGACGATCCGTAAATCAAAGCAGCGAGGACGACCTTTGATAATGTAATTTTGACAGGGGGAGAGACTTCATTCAAATTGTTTGCAGAAGGTGTATCAAAGTTGGTCATTATGCAGAACATTGTCGCACTTCCATTGACAAATCGCCAAGTTTCAACAAAAAACAACACAATTTGCTAATGATCGACTGGATGATGATTCAGAATATGTGTTTACCTTATCTTCAACATTACAGATTTCAATGACTTTCAAAGTGATTATGAAGATGTGTGGATTTTAGATTCAGGAGCATATCAACAAATGACTTTCAGATGTGACTTCTTTTGGAATTTTCAAAAACAGTCATCTTAATCCCCGGTCATAGATCATACTCAACATACCTTATGAAAAGGAGTCAAGTAAAGTTTATTTTCACCGACATCGAGAACTAATTAATTTCAAAATGTATGGTATGTACCTCCATCTTTCAAAAAGAATTTGTTGTCCTTAGTCACACCAACAAGAAGGACATCAAGTCATTATGGAAGATGGCTTGGTGAAGATAAATTCAGCTTTTAAGCAAAAATATGAAAACAAGATGACACAGGATATGAAGATGGAAAACTATTAAGGATGAAAGGAACAATTATCACAAGACATCTTAATTTGAAGGATCACCACTTAGATATCTCTCCTATCGTGTTGTGGCATGTGCTATATGGGCATCCCAACTTTGAAAGTCCTATTCTACCATAAAAACAAGAGATGGTTAAGGGACTTCCCACTTTCAAAAAGGATAGTTCTAGATGTGAAGCATGTACGATGTATAAACAGAGTCGAGAAAGTTTTCAACAAGTTCATGGTGCACAAATCGGCGGTTGCAACTAGTTCATAGCGATGTTTTTGGACCCTTTGAAAATTCATTATTTCCTGGTTGCAAATTTCAATTTCTACTCTTGTTGATGATTTCCCAAGAGAGTATCTTGCCTACTTCTGAAACACAAGTCGGTGAGCCCGAAAATTTAAGATCTTTCGACAACTTGTTGAAAATGAAGCAAAGAAAAGATCGGTGAACTCCCTACCTATTGCTCAGATAATGGGATCATAAGACAACTTACTAATTTCTACACTCCTCAAGAAATGGAGTCGCAGAATCTAATGAATCGCGACCCTTGTTAGGGAAATGGCCGATCTATGTTAAGTTTTCAAAAGGTTGTCTTAAATATTGGGCGTGGTTATCCATACTATATACTTAAGGAACAGATCTCCAATTGCTTGTTTGGATGGAATCACCCCTTATGAAGCATGGTTTGGTTTCAAACCTAGAGTTAAACATATCATAGTTTTTGGATTAGTATGTTATGCCTTAGATCCAAAGGAAAAATGAACTAGGCTTGACTCAAGAAGTTTGAAATGCACAATGATTGGGTATTCTCATGAGAAGAAAGGGTACCGACTTTTGTCCAATGGAAAAGTTATTGTGAGTAGGGATGTCATCTTTGATGAAATGAAAGTAAAAGTGCTGACTAAATAGAAAGTCTTATTCAAAAGTTAGAAGCTAAAGAAAATCAAAGAAAAGGAAAGTTCAAAGTTCGGACAAATTCACTTAATTATATGAACTTGATTTTCCTTTCATCCAAGATGTTTCATCCAAATTCGCTTACTTCTCACAAATACTTGGTTCTTCCAAAGAAATACCATCCTAATCTCTAAAGAAATGAGGTTCATCCATGCCCATCTCCTCCATCTCCAAATCCTTTCAACCCATCGACGAACAACAGCTTACATTAATCCAATTATAATAATGTATAATTCAGACCAAACTAGGGAACATCAACTACCAAAGTGGGCAGTTCAACTTTGAAAGATGTAAGGCCCGATTAGAAGAATAAAACAGGAACAAGGGGATCACACAACAATGAAGGAAATTTGCCTAGTAGCAAATGATTTTACTGAACCTTCCACCTACAGGGAAGAAGTCAAACATAAAGAATGGCAACAAGCTATGGTTGAGGAATAAGGCCATTGATAACAACTCTTGGAAACTTGTTGATTGTCCTCCAAGTAAGTTGGGTAAAACCCATCTGATGCAAATGGGTTTACAGAATTAAATACAACCAACAACATGGCTTAAATTGACAAGTGTCACTGTTACAAAGGTTTCAATGCCAGCTAGAAGCTGGGCATTGATTATGAGGAGCTTTGCTCCTACAAAGAAATGGAATACCATCCGCTAACACTTTACTACCGTGAAAGGTCGGAAAATTCATCAAATGGATGTAAAAAGTTTTTTTCTCAATCGAGACTTACATGAAGATGTATATACAAAGAAACACCGGCTTCTTTGAAATCACAGGATGAACATAAAGTCCGTGAATTAATTAAGGCTTTATATGGTTAAAGCAAGATCCTTGCTTTGTGACAAATTAAAATGGATGAATACCTTAGGAAGGTTGGTTTTCATCGTTGTGAATCTGATGATACGTTGTACATCCGTCAACAGGGTTCTTATCCGGTGATTCTTATTATGTTTGTAGATGATTTGCTCATTACAGCAAACAATGATGATCATATTGCAAAGGTGAAAAAGGAGTTACATGCAGTTTTTTAAGATGACAGATTTGGGACTCTTCACTACTATCTTGGTGTTGAAGTATTCCAACGCCCCCATCATATTTTCATTTCTCAACATAAGTATGCATGTAACTTCTTTAGCGGTTTGGCATGAAGGATTGTAAGCCCTCTCTTACCCCCATGGAACAAAAAACTGAAACTTCAAAATTTGAAGGGGGGAATTGGTAAACAACACTATTATCTACAATTGATTCAAGTAGCCTGATTTATTTGACAAACACTCACCCAAATCTATCTTATGCAGTCAATAATCTTTCTCTCTTTATGCAAAAAACCTGAGACAGTCACTGGAATGCATCCAAAAGATTTCTTTGATATATCCAAGGAACTAAAGATTTTGGTCTTCTTTACAAAAAGACTAAAAAATTTTGTACTTTGCGGTTTTTCAGATGCTGATTTTGCAAGGAGAATTGATGATCGCGCATCAACATAAGGTTATTTAATGAACATGGGTTCAGCAGCAGGATCTTGGAATTGTAAGAAACAAGCTACAATTGCTACTTCTAGAGCAGAAGCAGAATACATCTCAGCATGGGAAGCAACATGTGAAATTGTTTGGTTACGAAGAGTTTTGCAGGACTTGGGCATTTCTCAAGCAGAGGCTACATCATTATTCATCGACACACCATTGCTTCTGCCAAGAATCCAGTTTTTCATTCAAAGACAAGCACGTGGACACCAAGTATCATCACATCAGATCGCTTTTATTGTGCAAAGGATGTCATCAAGCCAATTCATTGTCCTTCAGAAGATCAGATATCTGACATTTTCACTAAACCTTCTCAAGTAATAAAATTTAATAAGTTTAGGGATGAACTTGGTATATGTTTTAATGTATATTTGGATCATGGGGGAAATGTTAGATAATCCAAAATACAACGGTCATAGTTTATAGTTAGAATGAAACACTATTAATTTAGAATATTAAATTAATAATCTAGAATATTTGATAATTAAATGTAGACTTTAGAGATACATTATTGTTATAAAATATACGACTCTAGAGAGGTGTCGTATCATAGGCTCTAAATTAGGAGATTTGTTTTAAGATTGTTAAGATATCATTTATTGTAAATGGACACTTTGTTTATTTAATAAGTGATCCATCTTGGAGTTTGTTAGGACTTTTAGCCTATACATTGCTCATTGCAAGAGTATTGAGTTGTTGGATGTAAACTCTGCAATGTATCTTATGTAATTTCTTTCCTATTAATAAAATTGTGTGTCCTGAGACACTTCACCATTAGTTCCAAGCACAATTTGAGGAATTGCATAAAACACATTGAAGAAAAAAACTGGTAAAATTTTCTATCATTTCCATCAAATATTTTGTATGGGCACCTCTACAAGGACGCCTCTGTAAGCCGACCAACAAGGTATGACATTTTTTCTTTAAATCCTTTTAGGAGAGGTTCAAAGTAGTGCCATTTGGAGGAATTGCATAAAACACACCGAGGAACATTGTGTATCGGCCGGATCTCTTTATACATTATAGGTTCAATGTTATGATTACTTCCAAGTTAGGGTTGTTGACTAATCCAAACTAGGCATGATACTCAAAGAAAAAGTTTGATGAAAATGCTAGTCTCTTGTCGTTAAAGCTAATGTGAAGGTTTGAAGGAATGTGATCAGATACACCAGGTCTATTTCCGTGAGCTAAATCAGATTTTGATGATGAAATTGATGAGGATTTTGTTGAGGTACATGTTGAGTAGCTGGTTGAGACAAGTAGTTGATGAGTTGGCACATACATGAGGTGTATAGTTGATGATGTTGGTACACATTGATGAGTCATTGTTGATGAGTATTGATACATGATTGGTACATATACTCTTGTACATGGTTGGATGCACTTGGTTATGGTACAGGTTGTTACAAGTTGTTTGATGCATGTTTTGGTACATGTGTTGATGCATGGTTGATGCTCTTATTTATGGTACGGGTTGATATCCTTGAGGATTGTTGCCTGCCTTAGTCAGGCCGAATGCAAGATGAGTCTCAGATGAGATGGTGCCTGTAGAGCACTCTATTCATTGTTGCCGAGCAAAACCCCAAGGATTGTAGTCCGTAATAAAAGAAATCACATACATCTTGTGTTCTTTGTGCCTTTGTGGTGATGACTTATTATTGATATATTGTTGATATATGTTGGTTGATAGTGTGCTCACATCTAACGTCAAGTTATAAATGACAACAATGTGTAATGAATAAATGTTGGAATGCTAATTGATATTTTTGTGCAAGAGGGAAGTTTTAAAAAGAGTCCCACACTCATTCACCCCTAAGTGTGGTAGGTGTGTGTCCACCAATTGGTATCGTGAGTGGCCTTCACTACAAGCCTTAAATATTTTTAAGGCTTGTAGTGAAGGAGATCCATAGACACAAAATGGATGATGAAGTTCCAATCATTGATGAAGAAAACTATTCTATTTGAGAATAGAGATGAGATGCATTTGAAGGAAATGGGAGCGCGTATTTGGAAGGCAAACCATCTAAGTGGATCAGTTTCCAAGAAGAACAAGTCAAAGTTTGCAGCTTAAAAGAAAAGAAGAATGATGCATTGGTTCTCAAGACAATTCTTAGTGGACTCTCAAGCCCCATCAAAGAGAGCATGGGACAATGCACTTCTACCAAGGATCTATGCATAAAGCTATGAGACATATCAAAGCAAAGAAGAAAGAAGAAATTGAAGACCACTCCATCAAGATCATCAAAGGTAAAAGAATTATCAAAAAGTCTTGAATGCATTATTTCTAAATGTGATTTTGAAAACATTTCAAGTGAAGATAAAGAATCAAGTGATATTGGCAAAAGGAAGATCATGAGGATATTTCAATGAAGGTAAAGAACACTCTAAAGCCCTTGAATGCAATGATGATGATGATGAATTCTTCCAAGTGAAGAAGAAGATGTAGATATATTTGTGTAAAGTTTTGATGGTATTTATCCCATGAAAAGAATAGAAGGAAATCTATTAAACTTCGTATGGAAATTGAAGAGGGATTATACATGTATAGGAGGAGTCACTTCATACACACTATAACTATCTTTCTGATAAAACTAAGAAGTTTCTTAGGAGTAGACAAAGGCACATCTTGAAGTTAAAGGAATGCCTTAAAGAACAAGAAGAGAGTTCTAAAATTAGAAGAAAAGGAAGAAGAGATCACAAGACTAAAGAATGGAAAAGAAGACATGAATACGATGATGAGATTAGCAAAAGTTTTGAAACCATTGTCCATCTCAAGACACAAAATTGAAGAAGCCAAAAGAATAGAGGAACCATTGAAGATTCAAATAAATGAAAAGGAAGAGTCATGTTGTAAGTTAGAAGCTGAAATTGTTGACCTTAGAAAGAAGGTGAAAGAGTCAAACACCTTTGAATAGATCACTAATCTTGATGAGATCTTGGAAAGTCAAAGATTCATCATGTGATAACCGTGTCTTGGATACAAGGAGAAGATACACATGTCAAGCAAGCAAGCATCCCAAAGAAGCATGAGGTAAATATATCAAAGAAGGAAGACAATACCAAATGAAACCATCTACACAAGGAAAAGAAAATTTCCAAAGAATAAAGCAAGGAAGACATCAAGAAGCTATTCCTTGGGACACCAAAGCAAAGGCATGAAAGCATTTTTCTATGGCATTGTTATTCATGTAATGGATAGCTGGTCACAAATATTTTGAATGTAGATCTTATGAAAGAAGATATAATGGAAGATTATATAACACCACAAGGTATTGGATATGTGATCAAATAGGAAATATTTCTATTCACTCAGAATCCCATGAGATGCTACAAATTGTGAGGGATTTGGCCACAAATCCCAAAGAGTGCCGAAACGACGAAGAAGAAAGTCCATGATGAGAAATTCACAGTACGGCTAGAAGAAGGAAATTAAGAAAGGGGACATCTTTGAAAATATGGATACCAGAGCTCAAGTTCAAGAGAAGGTAATACTCCACGTATGGGTGAAGAAGACAGAGCAACTAGATCGAATGAAAGATTAAAGGGAAGTTCAAATGCAGCATGCATTAAGGCACATGCAAAGTAACCGGTGATAGTCGCATGTCCACACGTTATGACATTTAATAGGTCATGTACACACGCACTCATTTGTGCAACAAGCCACATGTCTATTGTAAAGCCATGTGAATTGCCTTTTTCCCAAGGCAATGCACATGGCTTGGATTTTGATTTGATGGTATAACTCTATTGGAGTGTGGTCTCACATTGTTTGTTGTAGGTTCCACACTATTTGTTGCAAAGTATATGTTCATCTATTGGATTATGTAAATAAAATCTTGGGTGCATGGCACTAACCCATGAGTATACTGATGTTGATCCTGCTGGAGTACATGGTTGTACTTTTTAAGTTTCACACACATCTTATGATGTAATATTGGCTTATGTATTGTTGGATATCATGGTGCATGCATTTTTCATGTGGATGGCTACATCGGTATTACGTAGATTGATAGTCATTGTGTACATGATTGGGGAATGTTAGCTTATTGACGCATGGTTGATATACTTTCTTAAGTGCAAGTAATGATGTAAGGATGGTACCATGGATGGTGCATTTGTTTAGCATATTGATAGATGCACATTGTTTTACATGTTGGTAGATGCACATGTTGGCATATTGGTAGATGCACAAGTACAGCATATGATGGATACATTCTATTGATGGTATATTTGGCACATTGTTGATGTACATGGTTTATGTAATATGGGTGTTGTGCATGGTGGGCACATTTTGGTACATGATTTACTTGGTGGATATATTGTTCATGATTCTCTATTCGCTGATGACATATCTTTGTTTCCCATGATGTATGGTATGGCACAAGTTTGATGCATGAACAGTCCAAGGATCGCCATTTGGTAGCATATTGTTCATCTTGCAGAGAAGATAGGGGAGACATACTCATAGTGGGCCACCTCTTCTTCCCATTTTTCTAGGAGGAGATATTTATCGATGCATACCAAGAAAAGAGACCCATATTTGAAGAAAGAGGACGAGGCATGGTTCCAGGTGGATAAAATTTATCGATGCGTAGAGGACAGAGTCATGGTTTCAGTGGGAGCATGAATGATATGATTTCAGATTACATCAGAGTGATATGCCTTGTTCAAAAGGGGAGATTATTCAAAGGAATATCGTAAGGAATTGTATATATCAGATGTACTTTCGATACCCATTGATAGGAGAGATTGATGGGGAGAGATAGTCACATTCACTATTGATGCAATACGCCGCATTCTGTCGTTGACGCCACAATTGGTAATTGGTGTTGACATCAATGTGTTGGTATTTCCATCAATGCCAGGGGGATATTGTTGGATCAGCCATTGATGGCAATTGTTTGTCATTGATGCCAATGGTTTGATTACTTGGGAGATTGTTGATCATATGTCATTGATGTAAATGGTTTGGTTTGATTGATGTCATTGGTTGATGTCAAGTATTTGATTGATATGATTACCTTGATGAGAATATTATATGTCCAAGTGGAAACCAATCTCAATGCAAAGGTAAACAATGGATGAACTCCAAAGTGGTCCCTTGGCGGTGAAATCCCTCATGGAAGACGCTTATGATTGAGTTATCCTAGAAGAATGGTTAGAGGACCCATGCTCTAATTATTATATTATCATGATTGATAAGGTGCGTACCGATGAACTCAAAGTGGTCCCCTTTATGGTGAAAGCCTTCACGGGAAGACGCTTTACTGGGATTGAGTTATCCTAGAAGAATGGTTGGAGGACCCAGGCTTGTATGAGGAATAATGAGATGAAGATCGCTAAAATTGTTGGTAAAACTATCCCAGATGGATAGTTCTTGTCATGCCATTTCTAGTGGTATGGAATGTCACATAACTCCTCGGGTTTGAGAGTTATACCCTACCGGTTAAGATGACTGACCCTCACATGAAGGCTTGAAGCCCCAAACAAAATAGTCAAAGTGACCTAAAAAGAAGAAATGATAAAATAAGGTGACAAAATCAAGAAGGAATATTTATGGAAATGGTTAACCTAAAAATAAGGAAAATAGGGTAAGTGACCCAGAAATGGCTAATACTATTTATTCAAGGTGGATTATTTAAATAATCAAGAGAAGTGACAAAATCAAGAAATGATAAAGTGGCAGGACAAAATCAAGAAGGAATATTTATGGAAAATGGTTAACCCTAAAAATAAGAAAAATAGGTCAAGTGACCTAGGAATGGGTAAATATTATTTCAATAATAATTTTAATGAGAAATTAGAAGTGGACCCAACCCTCTAAACAAGGAAAGTGGGGCCAAGTGACCCAGAACTGCTTTTAAGGAAGCTACTTGGAGAGTATACATAAGAGGCAAGGGTCTCCTCATTTGAACCACACTTGAGAATATTGAATTTCTATATGTGTCTGAGGTCACCAATGATATCTTAGCCTAAATCTTGAGGAAAGTGAAGAAAAGAAGGTCAAATGCAAGGAAGGATAAATTCTTTCATGGTGCTTTCTACGGCATGTTATTTTAGGTCATCTCACCATTTTCATATAACGCTTTTTACATAATGATTAAGATCCTAACTTCTATTCAAGGAGACAACATATCCAAGTATCTTTGGTCTAAAAATTCATCTTGTGGGTCATTGTATTTTGAGTTACACTGCGGAAAATAGGGTTTGTGGCCACCCTGAAACTAGTCAAGCAAAAGGTTTCGGGCAAAAACGCCATAACTTCTTCATAACAGATCCAACTCTAGTGAGACAAAAATGTGTTGGCTAGGGTAAAGGCTTTAGTATGTCAGGTATTAGTTTCCAGATCATTCTCATCAAATATTTTATGCGGGTACCTCACAAGGACGCCTCTAGACACGCCAGATCCGTAAAGGTATGCCATTTTGCTATAACTCCCTTTTATGAGAGGTTCCAAGAAATACCACTTAGAGGAATTGCATAAACACTAATCGAAGCAAACCGTAATAGTTTCAGATCATTTCATCAAATATTGTGTGCAGACCCCTACAAGGACGCTTCTGCATTTAAGCCAATAATTCAAATAAGGTATGCCATTTTTTCTATAACTCCTTTTCTCAGTGGTTCCAAGCGCCTCCACTTGGAACAAAATGTCATTAATCACATCAAATGTGTATCAGATCTTATAAATTGCTATGGTTCAAAGTTATGATTACTTCAAGTTAGGTTGTTGGACTAATCCAAAACTAGGCATGTGAGACTAAAGAAAAGCTTCATGAAAATGCTAACTTTGTCATAGCGCTAAGGAAGGTTTGCAGGAATGTGATCAGATACACTGTGCTCCTATTTCAGAGTTACAAATCATATTTTGGATGATGAAATCTGATGAGGGATTTTGGTTGAGGTACATGCTGAGTACATGGTTGAGACACGAGTTGATGAGCTGGCACATACACAGGTGTATAGTTGATGATGTTAATACATATTGATGAGTCATTGTTGGATGAGTGGTTGAAACATGATTGGTATACTTGGTAATAATGGTTGGATGCACTTGGTTATGGTACGTGATGATTACAAAAGTTGTTTGGCATAGGTTGGTGCATGGTTGATGCTCTTATTATGGTACAGATTGATATCTGTTGAGGATTGCCGCCTCATCTCGCTTTGAGTCAGGAATGTAAGTGGAGTCTTGCATATAGAGTTGGTGCTCTTGTAGAGTTGTAATTTATTCAGTTGTTACCGATAAACCCCAAGGATCAGAGTCCCACAAAAGAAAATTGTACATACATCTCGGTGGTTCTCAGGTGATGACTTGTTGATGAATAATGACATATGCTAGGCCGATATGTGCTCACATCTAACCGGGTATATATAAATGACAAACAATGGGTAATGAATAAATGTTGAATGGTAATTGATGAGTTTTGTTTGTGCAAGAGGGAAGTTTTGGGAAAAAGAGCCCCACACTCATTCACCCCCCCCCCCTCTAAGTGTGGTAGGTGTGTCCAACAATGTGGAAGGTATGCTTATAGTATTGTTAATGCTAAGGTTATCACCGTTCTATGGTAATGATCATGTGAGGAAATGTTTAATGTAAATGCTAAAGGTTATGACAATATAAAATGTGATGTTATTGTGGTTGATGTTACCGAAAATTTATGGTATTGGTGACATCCTAGATGTAATGAGATTAATAATTTAATTGCTGAGTAAGGGTAATAAAAATATAAGGCCATTAATATCTTAGGGTAATGTTGTTAAAATGTTGTAATTGTTAACCAATTGCAATGTCTTCGAACTAAGTGCAATCGTTTATTATGAGTTAGTAATGAGAATCAACAATCAATGGGTTTACATTGTGTCCAAAGGGTGGTTTAGGTAACTCATGGATTATTGGAAATTAAATGGAGATTTTGGTCTGTAATCAATACCCTTTTGAGTCGTAGATAACGACTTGTCTTAACCATGTCTGGTCGGCGTCAGAGTCCTTCCAACTTGTGTCTTCCATAGGGGACATGGTGGTCCTTGACTGTTGTTGTACTTATTATTAATCGTTGTTGCTTGGTCTGCTTGTGTCGGGCGGGATGTAGACACCTCCATGTTCCTCAGAACAGTCGCCATACCTGAGACCTTAAATGGTTAAAATCGATGGGAACCTAGGCTTGAGCGTTGATTATGTGTCTTGGAGGTCCTAACCATTGCAGGGTAGGACGGATGGGAAGTCAGTCTTTTTATGGTCGATTGATGGTCGTTTACTGATTGTCGTTACTTGTTGTGCGCTTTATGTCATCTTGTTGTGTTCATAGTGGTTGCGTCTTGTTAGTCGTCAGGTGGTGACATAGAGTCGAATGCGTTGTTTCCTTTGTACACGTGCGCACACACCTTTTTAACAAACAAAAAAAAAAAAACTTTTGCACCTGTTATCCGAGTTTGTTTTCGTAACGAGGAGGGTCCTTACAATTTTGAACATTTTATTACTAATTATCTTTTCCACTTTTTGACAATAGAATCATTTTTTGATAGTACATAGTGAGCATAAAATAAAACATTTAAATTAATACATAGCAGAAAAGTTTTTAAGAATTTGATGCTTAATTTAAAATGCATTGTAAAAAAGAGAATACACAAAACATTATTTCTATTGCTATTTTGAATTCCAAAATTATGAAATATATAT
>SNQJ01S0056818.1:85478-108331 GCA_010110895.2 Picea sitchensis | reverse complement strand
ATAAGAGTTACACCAATACACCACAATACACCATGCACAATATATGAGAAATAATCAATAGTTTTTGTTCAAGGGAAGTAATGACTTCCAAAGGTAGCTACAACTTCCAAATGTAAAGGGAGGGATAAACCTCCAAGAGGAGGATACAATACTCAAATATAAAGATAGAGTTGAACTCTCCATCCTTTCCCCTTCTTTCCACCCAAAAATATATGAGAGATAATAAAACTTTATATTAAATCATCACCATCAACAAATCATCACATAGAACCTGATAATGCTTCCTGAGACTTCTTCAATTTATGTAATTCTTCAATTCTTGGAGTACTTTGATCTTGTAGATAATATTACTCAATGTATTCTCTGAAAATCCTCTGATTTTCACTCCTTGATCCTCCCCAAAAAGAGGTTATAGAAAGAATGGTAGACTTTATTCAATTCTGGTCTATTCAGGAGAGTGAACTTGCACAGGATTCCCCGCGCTCAATATTTAACATCTGATTCTGAAACTTGCACAAAAGAAACTATAGTCCGTATGATTTCCAATGAAATTTGTCCCACTTCATTTTTATTCTCTATGAATAAGTTATGACTATTTTACCGCAAACACTTGTTTATTGACGAGCTTCAGGACTGGTCACAAACCCTATATTCCACAGAGTGTATCTCCATAAGTATAGCTAATAAAGAGATGAAACATTTACCAGAGGTACCTTGATATATCTTTTCAATACAATAGTGATTTCACCATCTGAATCATTCTAGAAGAAAAGTTATAGAAAAAATGGTAATATGACCTGAAAATAACATACCTTAGAACACATCACCAAAAGACTTCATCCTCCCTTGAAATCCGGCCTTCTTTACTTATTATTTCCTCTGAAATTCAACTTGTATCAAAATGAATTTCTAATGATGTTTATTTATACCATTTATGTTACTTCATTTTAACATTAGGGCCGACCTGACACTTTCTTATTTTGTAATTCTTTTCTTTAATTATCTTCAGGGTCTACATGTACTTCCTTCTTCAATTCACTTTGTCATCTTCAAAAATTCATTTCTCCTCAACCATGAGGATCCACATGACATGTGACATACCACCGGAAACAACATGATGTATACTATCCATTCATGGGTGTTGTATATGCATGTGCATTTTCCTTCATGTCCAAATACCTTTATCAATATTGTAGTCCAAAACCCTTGACTAGGGTTGACATCAATGACAACAACCAATATTCCAACATAAACATCTTTAGTCAATTTTTTATGGGAGAAATTTGTGTCTTTTTAACCCAAAAATACAAAAACAAATTTTGGTTTTGTGCCAGTGCTCCCTTAAGTCAGCCCACATAGTGCTAGAACTCCCTAGGCATGTGCACCAAGGCATTGATATCTCTATCGATGCTCTCCTCATCCCTTTGAGGGATTGTCGATCTGGTTCAGAACCTAGGGATTTCCAAGAAGCCCAGAAGACCCTAAATATAAGGAAAAACAAAAAATTAAACCGTAAAAAATGATTGGAAAGGAAAGGTGACCAAACTAGTCCATACGCAACTGAAAAATAGTCAACTGCAGCTCCCTTTTACACATTAAAATTACTCACTTCGATGATGTCTCATTGTCATTATCGTAAGTGTCGCAAGTGTCATGAAATCATAATGTCATCTTTCATGTGTCCCATCGCATAGGACATCATAACAACACTTGATATATCCTCTAAGATTCGTTAGAAGACAAAAATATATCTTTTGGAAAAGAGTACAAAATTTTACCTTGAGAAATCACCATCATAAAAGTGTTTTTGGAGATCAGTTCTCTCTTGCCCACTTGCAATGAGCACTAGCTCTCCTTTTCCTTTTGACAGGTAACGTTGCAATGCTTTGTGGCCCACTTTGAGGGAGCATTGATCTGTTAGGAAAATATTGGGGATGAATCCCCCTTATCTCTAAATACCACTGAGGAATATCAAAGTCAGTTTGGCTCAAATCCAATTCCAAGGCTGGATCTAAGGGGATTTCCACAACTGATGGAGTAATATCCTCAACTTATCCTGAGAATGTCTAAGGTGGTTCAACCTCTCAAATCCTATATAAGGAGGCATTCTCATGGTGAAAAGGGAGGGAATAATCAGTGAAAAGTATTGTCATTTTGATTTTGGATCATTCGAGAAAGGGGTTGGACAAGGAGAGCTTCGTGATTTTGCTACATCTGCATATACATTTTGTAAGCACCTTATTTGTTTCTCATTAATACATGTGCTTGGCCTGTTTCCTTCAAGATTGTGTATATTTTCATAAGCTTGTCTTTCAGATAAATATATCTTTAAACTAATCATGGTAGAATATAAAGTATTCTTTATCTTCGTTGTTTATTGCATTGTAGGACTCATTAAAAGACTTGGAGATCAAGCTCAACTTGGACTGAGCGAGGACAAACTTCGTAATAAGGTACTCATACTTCCTTCCTCTTCTCTATTGACTATTCTAGCTATGTTTAAAGGAAAGTCAGTATTCAAAGTTAGCACTTTTATGTCTTGGTCATAGGGTTCTAAGATCCAAGAGGTAATTCACCTGTCCATAGAGGAATTTTCCTACAACACTCCCATACTCACAACTCGAAAATCACCCTCCAAAGGTGAAAATTTCAAATCTAGAAGAATTCGACAAAAATCAATTGGTAAATGAAATTATTAACCTATTTTACTATTTGATAGGGTTGATTTTTTATATTTCTCACTAATATAAAGTTTCTTTTGGGTTTTTTAATATTTTGAGGAGTTACTAATGCTTTGGGCCCAAAACTGTCTATATTTCTAGGTTTTTAAGCAATATCTTTTCGACAAACTTGTGACACTGAGGAGCATAATCTTTTTTCTTTCTCGTGCTCGAAAAAACATGAGAATGTAACTGAGTAGACGTTTATCACTTTTTCAGACTCGTAAAGGTTACACGAAAAAGGAACCCCTCGAAGTCATCTTTAATCTCTTTTCAGACTCTCTAAATATGAAAATATCGTCGAGTGATCTCGCTTCCTTTCACACTCATTAAAAAGGTCTCGAAAGGGTGTATCCTAAGTAGTAGTTTATCTCTTTTTTGGAATTCTGAGAATAAAATTATGAAAACGGAAAACCTTGGAGTCATCTTTAAGTTCTTTTCAAACTCTCTAAACATGAAAAACCACCGAGTTTTCCTTCTCTGGACTCACTAATATCACACATTGAAGGGCCTATATGGGACTGAACGCTTACTTCTATTATTTCATTAAAAAAAGGAAGAGGGACTTACTGGAGGTGAGTTATATCGAGCATGTGTTATCCTCCTCAAGATCGTAAAAAAAAGAGGTAATCATCTATTTGGATGGAGGGAAAATTGAAGGAAGTAAGTCAAGTTATCTATTAGAAATGTTGCAAGTCACCCTTATAATCACCATTGAACATGCCACTTTCTTTCACTTTCATTTTGAAAACTTGTATAATCTGCTAAACCTATGCACTGAACCAATCCTATGAGTTTTCCCACTCCTTTGGGTCACCCAACAAATTTCACAACATCCATTGCACTATGTTTTGTTCCCCATTACATTTATGATTCCAAGTCATGCCATGCCTCAATGTTCAAGGGAAGTGTCCACCTCAAAATTCAACCATCACAAATTTCCATTTTCAATAACCGAGTCAGTCCATACTCATTCTACTCACCATATTACATCTCTTTCCTATGTCAGTTTCATGTCGATGATGGGGGATACATCAATGCCCTCCTTCAACAAGTATTTTCCCGTCGACTTCAAAAAATCATCCAAGAATTAGAGTTAGAAACCAGTTAGTACCTTGTGACCTGCATGTCTCAATGGCAGGCCTCCTCGTCTATGACAGTAGGTTTAAATCATTGATCTATGATCAGATGATTCCATAAATGTTTGACTTCATCTCATTTATTCACATTCGCTAGATTATACTAGGGTACCTTGGGAGTCATTGACATCATTGGTGATTTCCCTCACACTTGTTAACGATTTACCTCAATGGTCGGTAATCAAGTGGTTTCTACCATGTTCAACATGAAAACAAATATTTGCATGGATAGATTCGTACCACATCAGGATTGGTACAAAGACCCTGGGTCAAGCATTCACTCTCTTATCTACTTTTACCAAGCTATGAAGGAGATCATCTGAGCATACTGATATAAATATTGTCACATAGATCCACATTTTATTGGTCTGTGGCTATGTTTTATCATCTCATAGCTCCACTGTGTATTTCTCATGGCTACAATCAGTTCATGTCATGGAGGTATAGATACACATTGTTCTTTGGTGGCTATACCCTTAGTCAATATCATCATGGATCCGTAGTGTATTTAATTGGTGGCCATATCTTAATTTATTTATTACTCAAGCATATGCATGCATCCCTTAGGTTTGAAAAACATGGTAACATTTGTTTGATGGTTGTTTGCAGCTTCTATCGGGTTCTCTGAACTCCATACCCTTTCTTCGAAAATCTACAAAGTGCTCCAGTCATCATCTTTCATCTTCTGACTTCATACTTTGGGGGGAAATCTGTTACATGTAAAAATTCATCACTTCGATAATGTCAAATTATCATTGTCACAAGTGTCACATTTTTTTCACAAGTGTCGTAAATGTCACATTTTTGTTCTTCATATGTCCCATTGTGAACGACACCATGGAAACACTTGATACATCCTCTAGGACATGTTGGAAGGGGAAGCCACATCATTTGACAGGCTAAGAATTTTTTTTTCCTTGAGAAGTGGTCATCTTAATGAACTTTTGGAAGATCAATGCTCCCCTACTCATATGTAGGGAGCGCTAGTGCTTCCTGTCTATCTATCAAGGAGAGTTGAAATTCTCTACCGCCAGTTTTGAGGTAGTGTTGATTGGTTGAGAGAATCATGGGAAGAAATCCCCCTTATCTCTAAAGACAACTAGAGATGATACAAGTTGGTTTGGCTTAATTCCAAGATTTAGGATGCATCTGAGGGATATGCCACAATTGATGGAGTCGTATCCTCAACTTATTCCAAATATGACTAAGGTGGCTAATCCCATCAAAGCCTATAAAAGGAGGCATTATCATGTTGAAAATAAAGGAGTAATCAACAAATAGTATTGTCATTCTGATAGTGGATCTTTCAAGCAAGGGGTTGGACAAGGAGGAATTGGAGAAGTTGTTGCAACTACATCTACAGATTGTAAGCTCCTTGTAATGTTCTCATTAATATATTCTTGGCAGATTTCCTTCATGTTTGTGTATGGTTTCATATACTTGTATTTCATTGATAAATTTAGTTTAAACTAATCTTGGTAGATTAGGAAGTATGTGTTGTCTTTGCTATATTTTGGATTGAAGATATCATTAAGGAGCTTGAATATCAAGTTAAGCCTGGATTAAACAAGGAAACGATTCAGAAAAAGGTACATCATAGATTCTTCCTCTTCTCCCTTTGACTACTTTAACTACATTTAAAGGAATTTTAGTGTCCAATGCTAGCATCTTTCTATCTTTGTAATATAGGTCTATAATCTAAGAGGATATTCCCCTTTCTGTCGGGAAATTTTCCTACAACAAGGATGTTATAATGGAATTAGTATCCAAAGTAAATGTGTTACCCAAGAAGAAATGGTAGTGTATGAGAGAACCCAAACTAGGCCATTCACCTCTCCAATTCAAATTATCAAATCAACATAGAGTTCTACCAATTGGGAGACTTAAAGGTGTGACAGTAGATTTGGATGGAGTGTGCACTAAGGAATACTTTGAAGTGATAGATATAGTATATGTAACAACACCATATTCAACATTTCTTGAAATGGATTGGGCATTTGATAACCAATCCATAATCAATTTGAATAAAATAAAAATGACATTTGAATTAGGATAATATGGATTCATTGCACCATTAGATCCATCATAAGGAGAAAGGTTTGTAGAACCCATCTATCTTAACTTGGAGGAAATAAACCAAATGTACAGAACCACTGCATGTAAAGAAGATTATTTTAACCCAACTGCAAATGGAGTGATCAAATGGAGACACATCACATCATGTGCTTCTGACTCAGATACATGTTTGGATAATTGGTAGCATAGATTACATGAACTTTCCACAAGAAGGTGCACAAGAATAGACTGTGCAGTAAGATGGGTAGGTACAGAGATAAGAGAACCTCCCAGTTTTCATGAGGTTAATGACTTAGAGGAATTTTTGAAAAACTATGAAGAAAAAGTATTAGAGAATATGAGGCTCTTATCCCTAGATATGGCACTCAAGGCTACACCTGCAATATGGTGGGGTGTGCACAAAGAAACAATTCAGGACTGGTATCAATGTAATCGATTACTGCGAATTAGATTTAGCGCAAAATAGGGAAGAAATAAAATGCAGAGGTATGATGGGAAAATAAAACCAACATAACACTTAGAGAAGTGTAGAACACAATGGAGGATGACACCACCAGAGGAATGACCTCATCACTTCATCCATACATTAGAAGGAATTCCACAAAACTGGTATGTAGACCAGGAGATGCGTAGAGGCACTACTGAATGGATATCATTACAAAATAATTTTGTAGTAACTTTCTCATTTGAAAATGAGAACCCCAACATTTATTCAACACTAAAGTAGATAAAAGGTGTAATATTTATTTATGAACCATATATTAGACTCATGAAAGAATATAAACAATAGAACATAAAAAAAATCAAAGAACTATTGTCATGCTATCATGTCGAAGAAGATGCACTAGATGAAGATGATCCACAAAACAATAATATTACAAAAATTGAAGGAGAACGAGAAGTGGAAGGTCCATATTTAGAGTCAGAATTATTTTCTACACCAATAAAGGTGAAGAAAGTCAACATTGGAACAAATGACAATCCTAAAATGGAAATTATTTGAGACTATTGGGATGAATAAACAATATAAAGAATGACAAAGTTACTATTAGAATACAGTGACCTGTTCCCAATGACCTTTGTAGAGATGAGAGGCATAGCATGAGATCTAGGAGAAATGAAAATAACTCTCAAGCCCAAGGCAAGACTTGTCAAGAAGAGACCTTACACACTGAACCCAATATATAAGCATAAAGTAAAGGTATAAGTTGAAAAAATGTTGGAAGATCGTATGATAGAAAAAGTAGAGGACTCTGAATGGATAAGCCCGATAGTATTCCAAGAAAAGAAACAAGGGGGGATGAGGATCTATGTAGACTTGATAAAATTGAATGATTCTTGCTTACATGACCCTTTTCCTACCCCTTTCACAGATGAAGTCCTAGAGAATGTGGGAGTCGAAGAAGCATATTCATTTACAAATGGATTCTCATGTTACCATCAGATCAAAATAGCTTCAGAAGATAGGTATAAGACTACTTTTAATACAGAATGGGATCCTACCAATATGCAGTCATGCCATTTGGGATAAATAATTCACCAACCATATTTTCAAGAGTAGTCCTAGCTTATTTTAAGGAATTCATACATTAGTTTCTAGAAGTATATCTGGATGACTGGATTGTATATAGTCTATTAAAGGACCATGTGGAAGTATTAAGGTTAATGTTGGAAATATGTAGGAAATTCCAAATATCATTGAATATCAATAAGTGCATTTTTGCGACACATTTTTGAATATTGTTGGGAAATATAGTGTGTAAACAAGGTTTACTAGTGGATCCTACTAAGATTGGAGTCATTTTCATTTTACCACCACCAAAATCAGTGTGCCAATTAAGAGCAACACTGGGACATACGGGCTATTATAGGGAATTTATAAAGGGGTATGCGCATATTAATGTGCCAATGGAAATATTTTTAAAGAAGGATATAATATTTTAGTGGAATGAGGAATTTCAACAACGTTTGGACAGATTAAAATAAAATATGCTCACAACACCTATCCTAGTATTTCTAGATTGGGAAAAGACATTGCATGTACATGTAGATGCATCATCCATAGAACTTGGAGAAATTATGGCACAAGCATTAGTAGGAGATTTAGACCATATGATAGCCTTTGCAAGAAGAAAATTGTCAGAATCAAAGCAGAATTAAAACACCATAGAAAGAGAAGGCATACCCATGGTATATGCACTTTATAAGTTCAGGCACCATTTACTAGGGAAACACTTTAAAATTTTCACAGATCATTCAACCATCAAATACTTAGTCAACAATCTAGTGTTGGGGGAGAGGATCTGTAGATGGCTATTGTTATTTCAAGAATTCAATTTTGAAGTGATAGTCAAACTAGGGAAGTTGAATGTAGGACCTGATCACCTATCAAGGGTTACTAATGGAGAGGAGCCTACCAACTTGGAAGACAACTTCCCTGATGCACAGTTGTTTTCAGTACAAGTAGTTGATGAATACTTTGCTAATATTATTGAATACTTAAGTACAAGGATTGTGCCATAAGAGTTAAGTACTGTGAAAAAGAAAAATTTGGTAGTTAGAGATGAAAACTATCAATTGATTATAGGACACCTATATAAAATGGTTGCAGAAAACATTTTGAGAAGGTGTGTACTAGAGCATGAAAGGCCTAGAAATTTGGCAAAAACTCATGAGTAAATAGTTGGAGGACATTATGTAGGAAAATATATCACTCATAAGGTATTGTGTGGAGGATTATGGTGGCCAACAATTCACATAGATGCCAAGGAATATAGCCAAACATGTCATGTTTGTCAAAGGGTTCGAAAACCCAACAGAAGGGATGAGATTCCCCTAAGACCAAAAGTAACTTTGTAGGTATTTAAAAAATGGGAAATAGACTTTGTTGGAAAAATTCATCCACCAGCAAGAAGGTCAGGAGCTAGATATATCATTACTGCGACAACATACTTAACAATATGGGAAGAAGTAGCACTAGTCAAAGACTACAATTCCGAGACAACAACATACTTCTTCTTTGAGAAAGTGATCACCAGATTTGGATGTCCAAGAATTTTGATGAGTGACTAATGTACTCAGTTTATCAACTTTACTGTCAGGTATATGACCGAGGAGTTTGAAGTCTATCAGTAGAAGAGTACACCATACCATCCTCAGGAAAATGGAATAGTAGAACCTTTCGATAAAATCTTGGAGAATGGTATGAAAAAGATCTGCAATGCCAATAGGGATGATTAGGACTTGAAAATACTAGAAGTACTATGGGAATAAAATACCACATGTAAGAATTTGAAAGGCCATACACCATTCAGATTGGTGTATGGGCATGAAGAAGTAGTACCATTATGTGTGTAGAAACAATTACCAACATGACAGAAAGAGGCATAGTAGAGGAGAGGTTAAATAAACTAATGGAGATGGAAGAGGATAGGATTTTGTAAATATTTCACCAAGAAGTAAAGAAAGCAAGAGGAAGAGTTTCAGGGAAGGAGACCTATCAAGAGGAAGAGTTTAAGGGAAGGAGACCTAGTCTTACTCTATGAAAGTAAATTTTTTCAACATCCTCGCAAATTTAGAATGCATTGGATAGGGCCCTATGAAGTAAAAATTGTTACAGATGGGGGATCTGTGCAACCCAAGGATATAGAAAGAACATAACTGAAAGGAATGATCAACGAGAGCCGACTGAAACTATATAGGGACAGTCAACCACCTAATGCTTAAAAGTTACAGCACGGTAAGAAAATACATGTACATAGTGTACTATAGGAGATACTAGAACAAGAAAATGAGAAAAGGAAATAAAAAGAAGAAAAAGAGGGAAAAATAAATAAATAAATACAAAAATACTGGAAAAAAAAAGTCACGTGTAGTAATTACCATGAAAAATATAAGAAAACAATGCATAGTAAAAAGGTGAAGTCGGCGCAAATGCATGCGAAAAGTGAAAAGTGAATATGACCAGCTTTATAAAAGGTGGAAAGCACATAATTATTCAACACTTAGTGAATTTGGATCCTAGAGAGAAAAAATAATATGTGCCCTAGTTGTCAGTTTACGAAAGAGAAAGAAAGTTTTTGAATTTGAGAGAATATGACTCCACTGAAGGTTGGTGCACCAGGACAGTTCATCCAGAGTACTCGACAGGGCCAAAGGCACAACGATATAATGCAACAACCAGAGAATGTTCTCGAGATGGAGGATGTTTCCACCTCAAACCTAGACTTAATTATCCCAATGCAAGTCGAGGAAGATATTCCCACAATGCAACAAGGAGAAATAGGGTAGAGCTATGGGGCTCAGAATGGAATTTAAAACCATAACCCCGAGATACCTGCAAAAAGTGATGAAATGATGGGACTGCAACAGTTCCAAGAACAAGAGGAAGTGTTGGTCGAAGACATCACTGACCGACCAGAGATTTGCAAGGAGGAAGAAGACATAGACACAGTAGAGGCAAGAACATCTTCTATGGGAAAAAATAAGAAAGACACCAGACACCATGGAGATTCAACTCCCTTATCCCCAAAACGCAGTCATCACTATGGATGACATGCTAGTAATGGTACATAAGATGAGGTACACTGACCATGACATGTGCGATGTGGCCAAGTTTCCAGAATTGGATGAGGAGAACTATCTCATAAACACAGGGGAAATTGGACCCCTCGATAAACCTATACTAGAAGCCATGCAATGGATCACTAGGCTCTACAATTCATGCATTATGAATCTATTAGACATCCCAAATTTTGGGCACAGGAAGAGTGTTCACCTATGTTTCAAACAACTAGTCGATCGCGTCCATGGAGACATCCTATGGATGGAGAGACCAGTAAAAATTGATGTGGAATTGATTTCCAAAATCATAGGAATCCCCACAGTCGGTGTGTATCCTGAAGAATACCTAGAGAAAAAGGTGCATGAAAAAGAACTGGAAGAGTAGTTTAAAGTGCAGTTCGACACTACTTGGGGAAACATAGTAATTTCCATCAAATACTTCAATGAAAATGTGAGAATGTTTTCCATCAAGCTGATGGAATGCAAGTTGTTGAGGAACTATCACATAGAGGAATCACCAACAGACGTTATTGTAGTGGTCATGCAGTGTGCGAAGGGATTTATGTTCAGCTAGGTGTCGTACCTTCTAAAATAGTTTTTAGTAGACTATCGTGATGCACAAGATAATGGAACCAAGTTCCATTATTCATGGTTAATCATATTGATAGCACTGAAAGGGTGGTAGGAGCCCAAATTATAGACATTTTTGGATAAAATGGGAGAGTGCTACATGGATAAATACATGTCCCTATGGTAGGAAAATGAAAACACAATGCAAGAGGCCAATAATGCAGTCTTCTCCATGTTGGTAGAATACATCCAACAACACACAACGAATGGGTGGCATGTACCAATGGAGGTAGCACAAGATATAGAAGGGATAGCCAAATTCAAGGCATCCTAGAATCATGTATGGATCCAAGCCGTGAGGGATCCCAAGAAGGTGTGGCTGAAGATGCAGTACTGCATCACCAAAGAGGAAGTCGATTAGATTATCAAAGACTAACCTGCACAGTGGAAACTACTAGTAGAAAAAACAACCACAAGGACATGCACAAAAAAATATTCTAAACCTAAATATAAGGACGAAGCAAGATCGTCAGCCAGAACATGTATCTCGACTAACAATACTAGAATAGATTCATTGCAGACTCAACCAAGTGGGAGAAGCACAATACCAAAATGATCGAGGAGGACACCCACCGCAATAAGGAAATAAATTTGGACACAGACCGGAAATAAAAATACTGCACAGACTGCAGAAGAGGGAGCCTGAGGTACACCAAGAGAGGCGTAGCCCTTGTAGACAATAAGGAAACCCATGTAGGAAAAATAACTGTGAAAGAAAAGAAAATATGAGACAGAAGATCCAAGCATCACCCTAATAGAGGATGATGTAGAGCTAGTCGTGGAAAAAGTCCAAGACCGAGGTGAAGAAGTGGTTCGATTTGTAGAAGCACAACAAGAATAGATCATGGCCACATTTCTAGAGGTCCATGAAAATATAAAATAAATACAGATCCAGGTAGGATCATAGGCCTTCATGCACCAATAAGAGAGGACACAAAGGCCACTTGCATAGAAAGAAGACAAAGAATCTGTGCATTTTTTCATCCAGGAAAGGGAAACATTCTTGGTTACATGTGAAATGATCATATTTGATCAGGAGACTACACAGAAACCCCTGGAATAAGTAGAGAAAGTGGAACTGATCATGGCACACATACCTACAAAGGCCTTATACATTTAGGTTAGTGTCATGCAAGAAGTGCAGTCTAGGGCCCACACGGATGTGAAAAATTTATAGGTGGGTAGAGGGGTCACAGAGATGCTACAAATAACATGTGACCAATTGACCATAGATAAGGAGGAAGAAAAAGAATGCACAGACATATTGTAGTGGGGATTGACAACGACATACAACCTCATCCAAAACAATGTGTAAGCATCAAAGAGAAGTACAGAGGAGAAGATCAACCTTATTACACAAACCATTGATCAATACATACATGATATCGATGAACTAAAGGAAATGCTTAAACCTACAACTCTTCCAGAGGTTAGAGAAAAAAGGAAACAAGAAGCTGTAATTGAAATGGTTGAGTTGGAGAAACAAATAAGCATAGTAGAATAATTGTTCGACATATCCACATAGCTTTGGAAAACTTTGGAAGAGGACAAATAGGTCCAATAATGGGACCAATAAGAGGAAAGAGTGAGTGCAGCCATACAAGACCTCAAATAGAGGCAACAAACAATGATCATTACAAAGAACATGAAGGGTATTCAAGATATGAATAAGCTGCAGTCATATTTGAAAGAAGTGCTAATGTAGGAGGAAATAACAATGTATAATCTAGAAGCGCTAATAGGAAAAGCTGTGTAGATAAGAGAAAGAGGAAAGGAATTGAAGGACAATTTCCACAGCTTGGTAGAGGCTGTTAAGGGAGCACACATTGCTTAGGTGGCTTGGGATGAGCCAGATGTTAGTTTTGGGGGCCTATTGGGTGCATGCCTATGTTGATGGAAGGACTATTTTTGGAAGGCAAGGCCCAATTTTGGAGAAGATCAACTAGCAAGAAAAGCAACACATGCGAGGGAAATATGTATGCAAAGGAGGAAAGCATGCAAGGATCATAGGTAGGAAAACATAACAATGTTAGGGTTAGGGTTTTGGTAAGATAGTAAGATATTGTAACAACTAATGATCTTGTAAAATAGTATAAATAAGAACCTAGGAGGTATAGGTCTGGGTTTCCAAGTCGTTCTTGTTGGTTTTGATTAGTTTGGATACTAGTTTAGTTTGACTATTGTAGTTCTAATATATTTTTGTAAGATGTTGAGTTGTAGAAGAGCCAAGTAGTCCATATTTTAAGGGTTATATCATAGGCTGAGGAGTCTGCCTCACAGAGGTTTTTGAACCTTTTCCATGATTGTATGATGAAAGATGTAGTGCGCAGAGAGCCATATTTTGCAGCAAACCTAATAAAAGAGAAGAGAATCCAGATATGAGTGGACGTATCCCAGGAGGGGTTGAACCATAGTAAAACTTGTTTTATGTATTTTTTTTATTGTATATTTATCTTATTTCAGTATTTAGTTATGAATGGATGAATGAATGGTTTAGTTAAATATATTAGAATGCATGCACGGGCTTAACATATGAATGAAAATTAAGACGTAATAGAAGGAATAACCAATTTAAGTCATGAAGAAGATCAATCAAATCCCAGATCCCCACTCCTTCCTAGGCTACACGAACTTGAGCTTTGCAGTCACCCATATAAATATGTTGAGTGAGACTGCGTAGTACACTCTGTGTACTGTGTTGTCGTCTGGTTTACCAGGAGGGCCGATAGTTTTAGAGGGTTTTGTTGGAAACCTATTTAGATATCAACTCGGTTGAGCCCAAGAAGTAGAAAAAGTGAGTAGAATTCCAACACATGCCATTACCATCAGGATCTTCCTATGGAGAGATCGATGACAATTGGTTTTTATATATTTCATTTTTTTGTTCTTTTCAATTTGATAAAGGAAAAATGAAAATGAAAATATTTTTGTATGGTATCACATATTAACAATTATTTTCTTACATAGACATAGGTTCGTGAAGATAAGAAGGGTTCCCACAACATTGTTGTAGGGGATGAGGAGATGAGATAGTAGGCAGGGAAGCAGGGAGAATTCGCTAGAATGTGCATGGAAACCTGTCCTGTTTGATGCACACGATTCCTATGGTCCAAGTAAAGGATCTTCTAGAGGCGATGCAAAGACAGGTGGTGAGTGTACCCCTTGTGTGGGTGAGACTCTTCCGACATATTGAAAATTCCATAGTGTGCTATCATGACACACATCCGACACCATAAGATTAGATTCCATGGTTATGCGATGCACCGACCGTATATGTATTTTGAGGGAATGAGCCCAATTTTTTACTATGATGCCATATTTTTTGGACTTCAAATGATGAAATATAGAAAAAGAATTGGTCTTCACATTTACTTATATATTCTACAATGGATGAATGTATGAATGTGTTTTTTCTTTACTTATTTATGTGACAAATGACAATATAAAATGTAATTAGCATATGCATCAGATACTTGATTAGAACTTCTATGGATGTGATTATAAGTAAGAAAATAAAAGTATTGTTCCAAAAGATGTACATGTAGGAATCTTTAGAGTAAATTAGGATCTCTCAAATTCTAACTATTGTTCAAATGAAATACAACTAATTGGGAGTCCACGCGAACTTCTAAAGATAAAAAACCATGTGAAATGGTATCGTGTAAAAACTCTATAATGGAACGATACTCAACCAAATTATTCATTGTTGGGTCTAGAAAAATTCCACCAGACGACAACATTTGTACCTCAAGTGAATAGATAACCAAAGCAGTGGAATCGATGTTCCGCATATGATGAATGGAACCATCCGTGAATCCTAAGTATACCGAAGATTTCGTTGACATATACCAACCAAGGGAAATATCAATAAGAAAGTCGATGATGCAAAAGAGGGAAAAAAATAAGTATATACATTAAGATACACTAATATACAAAGGTCACGCATGATCTTGAAGGCTCAAGTGTAATACCTTTTTCAGGTAGATCTCATTTCTGGGCTCATCCAACACATTCCCCTCATAATCTTATAATTCGTAGGATACTTTCTCTAGGACGCATTGCACGATATAAGGACTATCTCACATGGGGTTAAACTTTCTGGCCTCTAGCGGTTCCTTGGGTTGGTAATAAAGGAGGACCAATTCACCCTTAGCATATTGTCAGGGACAGACAAACTAATTGTATTGGACATTAACATGTTTTGTATTCACTTCGATAGTCGTAGAGGTGTCTCTATGATTCTCATCAAGGTGCTCTAGGTGTATGATTCATTCTTCGATATCGGTCGTGTTAGGTAGGAGCTCGATTTCCAATTTAAAGCAAGGGATTTTATATTCAATAGGAAGAATTGACTCCATGTAGAGTACTAATTGAAATAGAGAGAAACCATTGGAAGTATTTACCATGGTTTGGTATTCCCAAAGTGCAGGGTAAATCATCACATGTCAATTAGATTTACTCTTCCCGACAATTTTTTTCAAAATGGTCTTTATAGATTTATTCACTGCCTCTAGTTTTCCTTTTTCTTATGAATAAAAAGGGGAAGAATGATTGTGAATAAAACCTAGTTTCGATGCCAACCTTATCATCATCTCACTTTTGAAGTGACTTCCAGGATCAATGAAAATATTTTTTGGGACTCCAAACTGGGCTATAATATGATTGAATATGAAAAATGTTGTAGTTTTATCATTGGATTTAATGGTAGGCATTGCCTCATCCCATATAGTAAAATACTCTATGGCCGGAATAATATGATGGTTCTCCCCAACCGAGGTTGGGATGTAGTTCATGAAATACACCCCCCACTTATTGAAGGGACCGACGATAATGACTGGGTTAATAGGGTTTGGGTTCTAGAACATTGTTCAGGAGAACACATGGAAAGGATGATACTACTTGACTACTTCAATGCAATATTTAAAAATTGACAGCCAAAAATAACTAGCTCGCAACATCTTTTGGGTTGTTGCAAGCCCTGATAAATTACCACAACATGCCCCACTTTGAAATTCATTACGAATGGCCTTAGCCTTCTCATGAGTCAAAAAATGATGCAAACTATTATCTACCCATCGATGATACAAAGTGTCACCAATAATATGGTAGTTCTTAGCATTATAACGTATATTTCATCGGTCGTCTCTCGACAAAAGCTGGGGGAGCTTCATGGTTTGAAGGTAGATTAAAATATATTCAGACTAGGGGTCTGAATATGAGATAAGGAATATATGCTCATCTGTGAAATAAACATCATGAAAAATATCCTCATCCAGTCTAGGGAAGTCTGACATCAGTTCCACAAAAAATAGCAATTTCATGGATTTCGTTGAGGAAAAATAGAGATCAAATTCATGAAAAATAAAAATCCACTTATTATATTTCCCTCCAATTATACACCCAGTAAGGACATATTGAACTAGATTGATATATGCAACCATGATAATTTGCAGAATAATATATAATGATGCAATATCTGAACCGCATGTATGTCGGCTAAGGCTAGATTCTCTGCGTGGGAGTACTTGAGCTTAGGACCAAATGGGTTTCAGCTAAGGTAGTAGATAACGTGCTCATGGAGCTCTTCATCCTCCTAAACAACAACCACACCAACCATCCCTTCGGACGTGGCTATGTAAATAAAAATTTCTTTACTATAGTCTAGGGGCTTCAATAGAGGCGTTGATACCAAGGATTTCTTAAGAGCATCGAAGGATTCCTAGGCTCGCTCATCCCATATGAACAAAGTGTCCTTATTCAAAATATGCATGAAACCTTTAGTTATATTTTCATAGTTGGCTACGAAATGAAGCAGGAATTTATCCTTCCCTTGTAAACCCTGAAGTTGTTGGATGTTGTATGGGGAGGAAATCAAATTATTTCCTCAACCTTCATAGGATCCACCATGATCCCATGCTCAAAAACTATGAATCCTAAAAGACGATCAAAACTAACACAAAATATGGATTTGTGAGGGTTCAACCAAATGCGATATAGAGACATCTCTCAAATACTAGTCGAAGGTGATTCGAGAGATCTACCCTCTTCTGAGAGTGAGCAACGAGATCATCTAGGCAAGCTTTGACGATATGTTTAAGATTGTGAAACGCAAAGGTCATGACACATTGAAAGTTTGCTTCAGAATTTTCAAGACCAAAAGGCATTTTTCAGTATGAAAAGGTACCCCAAGGACAAATAAAATCCATCTTATGTTGATCCTTTGGGTTGATTTGAATTTGATTATAACCTAAAAATATGTCCATAAAGGAAAATAATTCACTTCTAGCACACTCGTTAATAATCTGGTCAATAAAAGGAGTGGGGAAGTTATCTTTAGGACAAGATTTGTTTAGGTCCCTAAAATCCATACATACATGGTTGGTTCCTTTTTTTTTATCTATGGGAACATGGTTAGACACCCATTCAGTCAAGGGAACCAGGTAGATGAATTCAACATTGAGAAACTTCTCCTACTCTTCCTTAATAGCGGGGGCCTTCCTAGGATTTATAACTCTAAGACGTTGTTGAACATGTTTAGCATTCATATAAGTTTTAATTTCCTGTTCAACAATATTGGGGTCGATATTTGGCATCTCTTTGTACGATCAAGAAAATACATCTCGTAATTCCTTGAAGATATCAGTGTAGATCTAAATTTCCTAAGGTGAAAAATCTGCACTGATATATATGATTTCAATTCTACCATGGGTTCAATAAATGTCGATCGCGATGGTAAGATAAATTTTTTCCATGTTTCATTAATCATAAATACCATGGGTATCTAATGGAACCATGGCGTGGTTGACCATATCACTTAGGGTGGACCTAAAATCATCTTGTTCAATCCTAGCAATCTCTAGCAGAAATAGACTCGATGATGCATATCTTCCCAAGGCCTATCAAGACTAGACATGGAATCTAAGATGGCTTCATTCGAGGGTAAAGTATCATCAAGGAAATCATGTGAACTATATGATTGTATGACCCATATGGGCTCTAAGATGGGATCCATCTTGCTCGTTCATGAGGAGGAATGATTTGGGTCAACAATAGCTTCTTGAATAGCCCGATATGTAATTTCTACCGTGGACAAGGGCCTCACCATCCTAATGTGTGAATGACCTTCGTACACCATAGTTGGGGAAGGTAGGGTCCAAGTGTTGCAGGGAAAATCTCTCTATGGCTAGGGGTAAACCACAAAAGATGGAAATGACTACAGAAATCAACTCTAATATCAATTATTCTATATAAACAAATATGCTAACAAGACAAGATAAGAGGCCTACCTCATCCATATGTTTGATGAAGTCCATTGTTGAGCACTTGACCCAAAGAAATATACCTGCAACTAGTCCTGAACAACCAAGAAATGTAAGCATATGGTGATAATATATAATGTTATCACATTAGATAGCATAATCCATCAACATTCATAACAAATACACCCATGGAATAATAATTCAAATATTTGTGAGCTATTAATTGGATGAGAAAAGAGTATTTCTATTAAGATATAATTAGTAGAAGTGAATGAGTTACAAACTTCTGCGTCGGCATGATTCAAAACCGAGAAACTAAGTTCCTTCCATATGGGCCTCCACCACTTCAATCCTCCACCAAAGGCAAGCTCATATAAGAGGGAAAATAAAATTATCATTCAATAAGGGAAGAGCTTGGGGGATGAAAAATGTGTTCAGAGTTAAAGGAAAAAGGGATGCAGACTCAATGTGAAGTGAATAATTTCTCCAGAGTAACTTTTCTCTCAAAGTTAAATTCTTTCTCCTCTTTTCCATAACTCGGATTTGGCCCATTTATAGCCTTCAAGTGGAACTGAAGGGCCAAGTCATAACATTTATAGTATATGGAAGGCCAAGGATAATTGATCTCTTGACGTGACATGGAAACCTGACACCATTTTTAATTTTGGTCACATTTCCCGATGTACGTGGGATCTAATGGTGCAACCTACATATACACATGATGTAATATAGGAAGGGAATGTATATGTGGAAAAATCATGTTTTTAGCTCTGGGATTTCCAAAAAGGGACTTCAAATTTGCATAGGAAAACGGAAAAAGTCCCTCTGTGCAAGATTGCAGGTGAGGCAAATCTTTCTATAACACCAAGGGTCATTGAAATATGAAGTACATAAAGGAATATACCTCATCAACGATGAACACTCATCATAGATGACATTAATATATGAAATTGATGTTGCAAAATAAAAAGTACCCATCAAGGAGGAATACATCTCAACACCAACATTCTCAGTTGCCTGTTGAGAATTATCAATAATGGGGACTGAAGGCCCCACCGATGCAGTAGGACCAAAATGCGTAAAGGGAAATTAATCGATCATCATATTCTTTCCTTTGTGAGGAAATAATAGAACATAAAAAACTAACGACACAATGGAAATCATAGCATAAGTCCAATTACGCCCTAGAAAACGATTATACTTGAGAGGTGCATCAACCACCTCGACCTTGACCTCAACAATCTTTCTACCTAACTAGACTAGGAAAGAGGGAAGGAGACAGTGGGGTCTAAAATAATGTCCATTGAATGAAGTTAATATGGTCATGGATTAAGATAGGGGCGGAGAGCCAATGGCTTTCCAACAAGATTGAGACATCAAGGATGTCAATGAACCTTCATAAATTACAGTACATTTGATGGTAACCTTCATATAATACACATGGATTTGAAAGGCCATGTGGTAAGGTAATCTAGGCTTAACATACGTGACATCAAACTTGATAACCATTGAACCACATAGGTCTAGAGATCCTAACTCAGATAACAAGGTGTTCCTTTATGAAGGACATGTCTGGAGCACCTCCAAAGCCGACATCGTGCATGGGGTTTGGCCCAAATCCTCGAAAATTGAATAATTTTGGGTAGAGTGCTTAAGGAATCATTTCTAAATATGAGGACAAATTTTCATCTTATCAATATACAAAGTTGTTTCCGGAGGAGGAGGAGGTTGTAGACCTAAAACAATCTATGAAGAACTTTAATCGTGGGATCGAGGTTCTACATCAACCTGAGACTTAACCTTATTGAAAAAAGCATGGCCACTATCATGTTCCAAGGGGTTTTGACTCCTTCACGATGCATTTTTGGTGTTATAGGTCCCCGAGGACATATTTTGGTTAAGTGGAAATGGGTTAGTCAGCACAACAAGATTTTTCACTATGAGCCTCGAGGCTTCCTCAATTTTGGGGAACAAGTAGGTAAGGTGATCATATTTACAAAGTTTACAAGAAAACTTCACCTTCCTCTTTTGTTTCTTTCCCTCACCATCATTATTATTTGATTTATCATTATTATTTTTATTCTTGGATTTATTATTTCTATTCTTACCACGCTTATGATTATTACCTCATCCTTTCTTCTTGTTCCCTCCAGTTTGATGGTTACCATTTGGGTTTGATGATGACTGTACAACATGTACATCCACTACTGCAGTGTTGGAGGATGAAGCTATAGATTTTCTTGCTACAGACTAGTTAAGAGACAAATAGTTCAGTTGGTTCGTCACCAGGTCTGTAGCCCTAGAATTTGTGGAGTCTATGATGTCGTCGTCACGAGGCTTGATATTTTGTCTAGTATCATAACTTGACCATGGTGCATCAAGGATAATTTCATAAATCATCCCATATTGATCATATATAAGGTCCAACTGTTGGGCTTTCAATATGGATTCTTCCCCAAATGTCACTTTGCATGTAGAAACATCCTTCGAAATGTAAGGAAACAAAGACTTGAGAAACCATTACAAAAACAAATATGGAGGAATGTAGGATTTAATCAACCTCTTTTGTCTATTCCACTCTTTGATATGATTGGATATGTGGGTGCATTTATTTTTAGAAAGAGTTGATAAAAATTTTATGTCGACATCGTAATGAACTGACAATTGGAAGTGATTGAGAAAACCCAAGACCATATGACTGAAATTTTTGTAGGTTCCCCCATGTATCTCGATGTACCACTTCATTGTGACCCCCATCAGGGTGCGTTGAAATAGCCTCGAACAAATAAAATCCTCATTAAGGGATTTAAATGAGCACCATGGGTGAAAGGTAGTCACATGATCACCCGGGTATTCACCATTATTTCCTTCAAACTTTGGAATTTCATAAGGGAACTTGGTGGAGACAGGGAGTCATGACGGATCGTGACACAGATGGTCATTCATAAATTTTGGCAAGTCTAAGGGATTTAATGTGGTAAAAAAAGGGATTCGGGGTTGTCGCGTGTTGGCAGCCAATTCAATTTTTTCAATTGCCCTTAAAGCTTCCTACACCTATGTCTCTTGAACTTCAAATTTCTATCGCATTTTGCAAACAGAAGACATTTTTATTTCATGCGACATTTGCAAATTGGTTTCGATTTATTTTTTCACGATTGAAAGCATGAAAACTCCTCCATCGTTATTTGGACTGTCATGATCTGATCATTGATATTCTGATTGGTACTTACCTTTGGTTTGTTTTTCGAATTATGTCCATTTGCCTATTATCACTCTGATTGCGCAACTTGATTTTTATTTTATTGATAAGGCATTTAGCATGTTGATTGACGAATTATACTTGATTATATAGGGGTCTTGGTGAATTAAAGGTTTTTATATGGTATGATCCTTATTACTATAAGCTCTTGACTTATCAATTTTATCTATTGTCACCATGTTTTAAAAACTTTTGATCAAAACATTGGATTATGCAACAAACACATGGGTCACATATGAGTTTGATGTCATATTGAATGGCAATGTTTGATTATGCACATGGCGCATTGGTGAAACATTTGGATTTTACTTTGGTTTGAATTATACTATGGCATAGTGATATATGGTTTTGGTTTTACATTGATTAATTGCACGTTGATATGATTATGCACTGCTCGAAATTTTGGGTTGGCCGATTAGTATGTTTAAACGATATGATGAAGTGATTGAACAACACTGTACTGTGCCATTAATATGCTGCATGGTGGTGATAATACCACCACCTTCGCACGCATACATTAATTCATTCCCTTTTGAACGCTTGCAGCTGTTAGCCATAACGATTTTTGCCCCTGTGTATTGTTGTGTTCAATCCAAACCCTACCATGCACCCGCACCATGGCTCTGGTCGTAAGGGCTGAACTCAATGGTAGCCAGGCATTGTTGATGTTCGATGGTCCTTACAGTGACCTTGAAGAGTTCGGATGGCTCCCGTTCATACGAAAGTTTGATGTCTATAACCCTAGCGTGGCTCGACAATTCGCATTAACCTTTGATGGCTACCGAGCCAAGGTTGGGGATGTGTAGTTAGAAATTGATGAGCAATTTCTTAGTTTGGCTACCAGTCTGCCTGCTGTCGGACAGAAATGGTCAAAAAATTGCAAAGTGGAAGATGTCTCGTGGACATTACTCTTCCAGTCACGAAGGGTGAGTTCTTGTGACAAGGGTTTGCCCGCAAATATGCTTAAGCAGCGCTGGCATGACTTGCTCATGGTAACCAACCAGTTCATTACCTGCAAGGGTAGGTATGGTTTCGTGTTCTTGTATCACCTTCGGCTACTAATGTTTTTCATGGGCTATGAGCTTAATATTCCTTACTACTTGCATAGGAGTCTGTTTAAGATGTCTAAAAGATATAAGCAAAACCAGGCCGATAACAGTCTATATCATTTTGGGTTAATTAAAATGCTTATAGTTTGCAAGTTGGG
>SNQJ01S0056818.1:59656-75901 GCA_010110895.2 Picea sitchensis | reverse complement strand
TTGTTGATGGGGGATACATCAAGGCCCTCCTTCAACGAGTCTATTCCTATCGACTTCAACACATTATCCGGGAACTAGACTTAGAAACCAGTTAGTACCTTGGGACCTGCATGCCTTAATGGTAGGCCTCCTCATGTCCAACAATGGGTTAACATCATTGACCTATGATCGGATGATTCCACATATGTTAGACTTCATCTCATCCATTCACATTCATTGGAATGTACTAGAGTATCTTGGGAATCATTGACATCAATGATGACCTCCCTCGTGCTTGTTAACGGTTTAAATCATTGACCGGTAATCAAGTGGTTTCTGCCATGTTCAACATCAGGATATCTATTCACATGGTTAGATTCATACTACATCGGGATCGGTAAGAAGACCCTTGGTTGAGTGATCACTCTGATATGTACTTTGCCCAAGTTCCGACGGAGTTTCTCTTGAACATTGACACATACACTGTCACATGGATCCACTTTGTATTGCTCATGGCTATGTCTTGTCATCTCATAGATCCACTGTGTATTCTTTGTGGCTATGATTAGTTCAGGTCATGGAAGTATAGATCCATAGTGTATCTTCAGTGCCTATACCTTTTTGTCAATATAATTATGGATCCACAGTGTATTTTATGGCATCCATACCTTGAAAGTCTTTTATCACTCAAGCATAGATATGCTTGCCTTGGGTTTGAAACATGTCATAACATTTGTCTGATGGTAATTTGTAGCTTCTACCAGGTTCTCCGAGTCCACACCCTTACTTTAAATATTTGTAAAGTGTTTCGGCCATCATTCTCTCTTCTGACCTCACACTTTAGGGGGCATTCTGCTACACATGAAATTTTCACACTTAGGTACCTCACCCTAAGTGTCGTAAAGTGTCATATAAGTGTTTCATACACCTTGACACCATGGAATAACCTATGTCACAATTCCTAGTCAATGTGGAGGACAAATGTATTACATGAAGGCCAAATACCGAATACACATGAATTATTATTAATATTCATGCAAAAGTAATTGATTAAGTGTGAGAATCAAGTGCACATGAATTATTATTAATACTCACGGAAAAGAAAGTAATTAAGTGTGAGAATCCACCTCACATTTGGTTTCCTATGTTTTAGGGAAGGTGGAGGATCTCATGGATGGTTGAAATATTTCCTCCTTAAAATCCTTGAGAGATATTTCCTCCCCAAAATCCTTAAGAGATATTTTCTCCCTAAATATCTTAGAGATCCCTTTCTTAGTGGATATGATGAGAGATCCTCTCCATGGTGGTAAGGCCTCCAAATCCTATATAATGAGGCATTTCCATGGAGGAGGGGAGAGAGGAGTTTAGAGATACCAAACTTATGATCTCATGAGAAGTGAGGGGAAAGCAGTGTGAAACGTCTAACTTATGATCTCATGAGGAATATGTCATTTGGAACATCAACATTCCGTGCATGGAATATTTGAGAAAGGGTTTAGACAAGGAGAGTTTGATGAAGTTGCTGCACTCACATATATGGTTATAAGTATTCTTCATTATTGTTCTCATTAATACAATCAATGCTTGGCCTGTTTCTTTCAAACTTGTACTTGTTCCATATAAGTTTGTCTACATTAGATGGATCTATGTTTGAGCTAATCTCAGTAGAGTAGGAAGTCTTTTGTGCTTTTGTTTGTCTTGCAGGACCTACCAAGGATCTCAAGATCGAAGCTCGTCCTGGACTTTGCAGGGACAAGTGACGTTCATAAGGTACATACCTTCCTCCTTCTCTTTTGTTCATCAACTTGATTAGATCTAAAAGGAAGTCACTATCCATTTTAATCACTTTATGTCTTAGAGTTAAGGGTCTATCTCTCAAGAGGAGATCTACCTGTCCGTAGGGAGGTTTTCCTACAACAATTGCGGCTTGGCATTTGATTGAGTTGTCAGGCATTTTCAGGTATGTGTCAGACTAGAAGTTGATTCACTTCTCTTAGTTCACTCTCATTAGATTGGAGTTTACATTAAGTAAAAAATTTGCATGCATCCTGGCTCACATTATTACATTGTGAGATTTTCCAGAGATGGCAGTCTTTGACATGATTATGGTTCAATGACTTGCAATTGAATCATACACATTATACATTGGGATGTTTTTGGACACCTAAAAGTGTCACATTTGGTTACTAGTCATCCCAAACCACAAATTCAGAGAGCACTACAGTGATACATTGATAGTAGAGTGGTGATACTATATGTTCACCAATTAGCAGAAGACATCAGATTCTTCTAGCTAAAATACTTGGAAAAATGATTAAATTGTCAAGCAATAAGGGAATGTTTAGATATTGCAGTTGTTCACTTCCATATCTTAGCTCTCTTCCAGTTCATTTTAGATGAACCATTCAACATCCATATTGGTGGTTTTTCAGGCAGTTCTTCATTGAGGCTCAGCACCAGAGTCTTAGTATGAAGACTTGGAATTGATACTAGTTTATGCTTTATTGCTGGTATTATTGATCAAAATTATGATTGAGGGGGGGATTGTTAGCCTATGGCTTACCTTTACCAATCACTAAGTCTAAATTGTAACATATGTTTGTATTATTCATTTAGAATATTAGTAATATATCCTAAAGTGATGACTAATGATTTAGTTAATATTGCCTAGCCTAGTTATCATGCATGATTTTAGGATCTAGAGCAAATCTCTCTATGAGGTGGCATCATCCATTGTACTATAAATATGTACCATTGGTATGAGTGTTGGCTAGTGAGCCTTTTATACAATGTTGTTCTTCTTGTCTATATTTTATCAGTATTTGGAGATATACTAGGGTTTCCACCAAAGAGAGATATAGATTTCTCCATCAATTTGATTCCTAGAGATACCCCAATGTCCAAGACTCGTTATAGGATGAACACACTAGAGTTGAAAGAATTGTTTATGAAGCTTGAAGATATTTTGGAGAAGGGTGTATTCACCTAAGTGTGTCACCTTGTGGTTCCCCAATGTTATTTGTGAATAAAAAGGATGGAACCTTGAGGCTGTGCATTGATTTCAGGCAGTTGAACAAGATGATTCTCAAGAAAAAGTATCATTTTCCAAGGATAGATGATGTTTTTGATCAACTAAAAGATGAAAATATATTCTCCAAGATTGACCTCAAGTTATCTTATCATCAGGTGAGAATTAAAGAAGAATATATCATCAATACAACATTTAGAACAAGGTATGGCAATTATGAGTTTATAGTGGTGCCATTTGGGTTGTCAGATGCACCAACTACATTAATGTTTTTGATGAATGGTATTTTCATAAATTACTTTGATAAATTTTTCATTGTATTCTTGTATTACATATGTATATACTCTAAGTTTGAAGAAGAGTGTTTTGACAGTTTCGTCACTTGGGTGAGAAAAACAATGGAACTTGCATGACTAGTTTGGCCTGCTAGACAAGACAGAAGTTTGTGAGTAGGTTAAGGAATCCAAACACGTGTAATAAACAAATAAACAAACTAAAACAACTAAGAAAATAAAAACTAGAATGCATAAGAAACTTAGAACCATAAACAATCAATCAATGACCAAGATTATGCCACCAATGGATAACTATATTAGTTGGAAAAACACCATAGAGAAAAATGAGGACTTATGGGTACCCTCTTCCTCCTTGGGAGGGATATTGAGTTCCTTGATGGAGAGATCTTGTTACAATGGAATAAAAATGGAAAATGATGAAAACAATCAATGCCTATTCCCTTAAGAGGTGAGTGGAATGGCCTATTGCAATGATGTTTGAACACTCCAAGGAGAAAAGAAGATTCTCAAGGGAGAATTGAGGCAACATAACAATACCATGAAGATATTGGTTTCTTAGTGCACCCATGGCTTCCATTCATAGCATTTATTCAAGGAAAAATACATTTGTTTCTTGGTGTGAACAAGGGCCCTTTAGGGAACCCTTTGGTCCTTGGCCAACCCCCCATTCAGATTTCGCTCAGATATGGAGGTCAAAACAAGTTGGGAGTTGGTCCATAAGTGGTTGGGGGGCTCACAAGAACCATAAATGCATCGTTCACAGGAGTGCACAACTTTTATCGTACACATTCATGCATTTGGTGCATTGTGTGCTCTATGGGATTTGTTGACCCACGCACTGTGCGCGCGCTTCCTTTAGTGAGTTTGTGCATGCCAATGTTTTCCCAATTGTATAGTTTTTTCCTTTTGAAATTTGTTTTAGTGTTGAAGGTGAACTAATTGTTGTTGGCATTGTTGTATTTCTATAACCATTTGTGTTCAATGTTGCAGACAAAATTTCAGTGATAAAAAATGCCCCCTGATGTGTGATGTTAGGAGAATACATTTGGTCGAAATACATCAATGTTTCTTCTACTGAGAGTGCCATTGTAATGAAGAGTGCTGAGAGAAAATCCAAGAGAAATCCATTGGAGGGAGAGTGAATAATGTGGGATCCAAACCTTTCTCTAGGGAGAAAAAAGAAAATATGTATACAAACAAGGTGGGCATGCCCCATGCTCATTTCATGTAACTCAAAATGTAAGACAATAACTGAAGATGTATGTTGATGTAGATAACTGTAGTGCCCTCCGGGGCGGTTGATAACGGAAGATGACAATTCGGAATGGTGAACATACTCTGAAATGAGGCAAGGATGCGTGTAATAAGTGCCGATGACTCGTAGGCATTGATGACCTAACCAATTTAGATGTCTTTGGCTAGTATAAAACAACTGCAATAGTCGCATGGTAAGACCCACCGTAACATGATATTTTTGTGAAGTCAAATGTTATGGGGGTCAATGAAATCAAAGAGAAATGATTATTCTCTCTGTTTCATCTGAGGCTCCTCATTTTAAAGGTAATGAAGCCAAGATACTTATGCCCTTCTAGAAACTGTGTTGATGTCAGCAGAAAGGGAGACGTGACTCCAAGAAGAAAAGGGATTCGTGAAATCAACTGAAATGAGATTAGGTATTGATAGGGAACATGAAAAATGTCAAGATGCAGTGAGACTCAAGACTTCATTTGGTTGGGGTATGTTTGAAGGATGATTGGCAACAATCGTAAAACTGTATCTAGTGTCAGGGGAACGACTAGATATGGGGTTAAATTGTGCGAGAGGCTTGACAAAGTTGATAAAATCAGAGATCATGGATACTTGGATTTTGGTATACTAGGGGTTCGTGTTGGCCCTGGGTTGTTAAAGGAAGCGAATATCAAGGAAGAAAAGGTGAAATGTGAACTTCACGAAAGACACAATGATTGATACTGGGTCAAAGTGAGCAAAAGGGAAAAAAATATGGAGTGAAGCCCGAAAAAGCAAGTCGTTGAATGAGGAGATCGATAATGACAGATAAGCAAGGAAGAAGGACCGTGGAAGACCCACCAAGTGGAAAAATCCAGTTATATGCTTTGGAGCACCTCGTGATAAGGAAGGAAAGACAGGTTGGCGAAGCCCTGAAAATATGGGTCAAGTTGAACTAGGGTTTTGGACACCTTGGTTTCAGCCTAAGGCTATCGATGAGCCATTGTAATGTATAAATACAGGTCTAAAGGGACTAGGGTGGGTGGGTACTTTTGATTGATACTTTTGGGTCATTATGATATTGTTGTGAGCTAGATGTATTGTTGATGTGAGTAAGTATTGTATCAAGAGAGAGAGAAGTGATGAGTATGAGATCCTTCTAGATTGTAAGATCTTCATCTCAATGCGAAGATCAACCCTGTAGATGGGTGCACAGGGAGGGGAGAGGAACATAGGAGAAGAGAGGAGATATGCTATCTAAGAGTGAAGACAAGAACTATATGCTTTAACCTAATATAATATAGCACAATTTTGTGGATGTATCCCTAGAGAGAGGGTGAACCACGTATATTTTTTGTTGTGTATGATTGGTATTTTGTATTTTTAATTCATATACTATTATTGCATTGCTAAGGTATATCTGATAGATGCATGGAGTAGATCAAGATGATAAGTGATATATGAATGATGTATTGTTCCTGTGTTAGATCCAATTGATATTTCCCTTGGTTTTAGACATCTTTGTCCTGCAACCCCCTCATAAATGCTTCGAGTGAGACTGCATATTCTTTGCAGGTGTTGCCGAAAGGGCCAGTAGTTAGGGCTTGTTGGTGCGCTCTTGGAGGAGAACCCTAGGTCTTCCCTTGTGCCAACAAATGGTTTCGTTGCCGGGACAAGAATCTTCTTGATGGAATGTCAAGGTGGTTTCCATCGAAGACAGAAACCCAAAAGTGGATAGAAGATCAAGAAAAGGACTTCATTGAAGCCCAGAATAAGAACCATAACCTTAGTTTAGAGGACTTGTTGTAGAAATATATCTTTACTGATATACATGAAATATTCTTTGGAGGAATCCATCAGGAGCTGTATGAGTGGCTAGATATATTAGCAGATACCTAGTTCGAGATCCGATCTAGACCTCCTATGGTTTGGATGTCGGAGTTGATCAAGAGGGTCAAGAAATTTGATAACACTATATCACGGGCAATAGATCACTGGTTCGATAGTACCATTGGAGGGTACATCACAAAGTTTGTCATTGAAAGGATAGAGTCATACAACCAAGATGAGAGATATTTATTTATGGGACCCAGAGGGAAATTTTGACAATTCTTGAAGCTGAGACTCAAGATGTTGTTGCATGAGAAGAACATATTGAATATACAATAGATTGGTTGGATCCGGAAAGGCTAATGTTCAAAAATTTGGACAGCGACAGTGACACAGAAGTTGGATATACGCACAGTGGGAGAATATTCATAGATGTTCACCTCGCGAACCTGTTTAAGAAGAACTATGGTGAGGAGGGTTTTTACAGTGGAGAAGAAGAAGATATGACAAACAAAGAACATTTAGAACCCACTGGGACAGAGGAATGACAAGATAAAGAGATTCGTCGAAGAGAACCTGAAAAATCATAAACCGCATAGACCATTGAAGTAAGTACTATTATCCTTCTTGTTGATTCAGCAGTAAGCAACTAGATTAATTCCAGTCACCAGAGCATCCAGAGCACTGCCAATAATAGTCCACCACATATTCAGTCAGGAATCCCAGGAATATCTATGGCAGATGAGATGAGGCTTCCTATCTTTAGGGGATATGGGTCTAAATATCTTGATCAACACTGGTTCCTATGTAAAGTGGTATGGAATATTAAGAATGCCATAGATGAAGCTATCAAAAGAACCTAGTTTAGTACCACTCTAAGGGATCATGCACTGAGCTGGTACATGAATCTTGTCCAAGGACTTGCACAGCCTAAACCACTGAATCATATCAAGAATGTGCTAATTTCAAAGTTCAAGAAACACAAGTCAGAGTCACAATGTATCACAGAGCTGAAAGAGATCAAGAAGAAAGTGGCCGAACCTGTTTGGGAATTTGATCAAAGATTCAAAACATTGATAGGCCGATTGACTTTTCAGATCCTAGACGAACAGAATAAAGAATGGTTCATTGTTTCCCTCTTACCACACATCAGAGTCCCTATGATGCAACACAATATTTCTTCTCAGGCTGAGGCATTGGAAATCACCATGAAGCTAGAATCAACCCATATGGGAGAATCCAACTCAGGTATGAGTCAGATCCTGTGTTAGCTAACTAGTTTATCTCTGCAGGTCGAAGATATGAAGAAAGACAAGGGAAAATATAAAAGAGAAGACATTTGGTGTGTCAGATGCAGATCATAAGGCCATGAAAAGGAACACTTCCCTCTATTCAACAAATAATTAGCTTTTGGATCCCCGATCCCTTTGAAGAAATTCACCTTACCCTATTGCGAGGTATGCAGAAACAGACATCGTACTAGAGAGTGATATTATATGCAAAAGTATGTTCAGACACCTAAAAATTTGTATTGTACATTATGTAAGTCTATAGGGAATGATGATAGGGATTGTAGGGGTTATGATCTCATGAATGAAAGTTCAATATACATATATAAGATCTAAGGCGAAGTAAAGCAAGAAGGAAACACTACACAGTATAACTCTCCTGGGAGATGAAACTTCAATCCTCGCGGTGGATTCAGAGGAAGAGGACAAGGAGGAGGAATGAGTAGAGGTCGAGGATAGATCATATGTTATAACTATGGAAAACTAGGAAACCTTGCAAGGGATTTTCATAACCCTTGTACCACTTGCAGCTACGGCAGCTCGTTTGACCATGTTATAGAGGATTGTCCTATACTTCTAGCTAAAATCCAGGAAAGATGAGGACCTTAGCAGAACCCACAAGTGAAACTGATCTATGCTAAACCTCATGGCAAAGACCCTAGATTCGTTGTTATAACCAGAGGGGGAATTCTTACAGGAGAATATAGATTGACCCAAGGGAAGACTACAGAAGATTTAGGAATCAGAAAATCTGCAGAGAAGACCCAAACCTTTGATGCAAAGAAATAAAGACAAACATTTGATGAAGCAGGAAAATAATTTAGAGGGGACCAAGGTTTCTTATCAAAGACAAGACCAAAATTAAGAGAATATGGAATTCCTCAATAATTTAATCAGTCGTCTTTTCCAGGAGAAGGAAAAGAGGTAGGCGAGCTCATGAAAGTTTTACATACTTGTATTAAATTGATTCGGCATGAAAGCGTTGTCCAAGAGTTACAAAATTTAATCAGACAATATGAGGTAGGAAATATAGATCCCTTACTGAATAGGGAAGTACACCAGATCGGTAAGAAGAGAAGGACAAATAAGGATTTACATCTGAATGCTCAAATAGGAGAGTATGAGATAGACTATGTGGTCCTCGAATTAGGGTCGGAGGTCAATGTCATGATGAAGAAAACTTAGTCATAGATGAGAAAACTGAAGTTTATCTATTCCCCTATCAGGATTAGGATGGCTAATCAACAAGCTATCGACCCATTTGGATGATTGGAGCATGTCCCTGTGGACATTGAAGAAGTAAGAATGTTTGCATATTTTGAGGTAATTGAAATAGTTGATGACAATTTCCCTTACCCTGGACTATTAGGAATAGATTGGGCCTTCAATAACTCTATTGTTGTTGACTTAAAGAAAATATGTATGAATTTTGAGAGAGATGGCCTTAGGGTCATTACACCTTTAGATCCTGATGAAGGTCAGTGATACACAAAGCCCATCAGAGAAGAAGACTGTGCATACAAACTAGATAAAATCTACAAGCTAACTACCAGACAACATGACTACATTAATCCTACAACCGATGGGAACTTAAGCTGGCGAAGTGAGAGTGCATGTTCATTAGAATCATAATAAGCACTAGAGAATTGGCAGAATAATATATATGAAGTATCTACAAGGATATGTGCTAGATTAACTAGAGAAATTCGGTGGATCAGCACACTAGTAAGTAACTTACCCACATTTGATGGTCTGAATCCATTAGAAGCCTTCCTATCAGACTTTAAAGAAAGTGTACCAACACAATAGAGGTTGTTGGCAATGGATGAGTCCTTGAAAGCCACACCAACAAGATGGTGTGGGACATATAAACACAACATCACATAATGGGTACAATGTCATACCCTGATGACAACACGGTTCTCAGCACAAGCATAAGGCTGTGAAGTTCGCTACACAGGTCGAAGTTGTTCAAAGGACCATGTGCAAAGATATGAGGAATCCTGGAGCAACATTCCTCAAGAAAAATGGGTGCACAAATTCATTAACACACTAGACACAACACCTATTAATTGGTACCTCCAAGCAGAGTTGTGCCTCATCACTACGGATTGGGAAGGTATGAATCAGAATTTTATAACTACATTCCTATTTGAAAGTCAATTTCCTTCAGTCGGGAAAGCACTATAGATTTTCAGACAAATAATACTTGAGGATGACTTTAGCCCTTATTTAGAACAAGAAGAATATGAATGGAATGCACCTCTCCAAAAATTGCAAGGCTGTTACAACATTAATGCGGATGAAGACGATGATCCAAGGAAAGTGAACATTGCAAAAACATAAGGCCAGAGATATGTGGAAGGACCAACTGTTGATCTACCATTTATTGGACACCAATCAAGATTAAGAAGGTCAATATTGGGACAGAGAAGACACCAAAGTTTACAAATGTTGGAGATTATTGGGATGTTGCTACCATTGACACGATTACAAAATTACTGCATGAATATCAGGGCTTGTTTCCAACCAAGTTTATTGATATGAAGGGAATCAAAGGACCTATGGGAGAGATGAGGATCCCTTTAAATCCATATGCAAGACCAGTCAAATAGAGACCTTACAAATTGAACCCTAAATATAAGGAAAAAGTGAATATTGAKCTTAACAGAATGCTGGAAGCAGGGATTATAGAACCTGTGGAAGAATTAGAGTGGATTATCCCTATGGTGGTACAATACAAGAAGACAGGAGAGAYTAGAATATGTGTAGACCTCAGGAAGATGAATGATTCCTGCTTACATGACCCCTTCCCTACACCATTCATTGACTAAGTGTTAGATAATGTGGGAGGCCAAGAGGTATATTCGTTTACAGCTGGATTTTCAGGATACCATCAGATCCGGATCGCCAAGGAAGATTTCCACAAGTCGACATTTGCAATAGAATGGGGATCCTATCAGTACACAGTAATTCCATTCAGATTGAATAATTCCCCAACCATGTTTTTCAGAGTGGTGGTCGAAGCGTTCAAAGAATTTTTGCATAAATKTTTAGAAGCATGTTTTGATGATTGGACTGTTTATAGTTTATTAAAGAATCATATTGAATGTCTAAGGATAATGTTGGAAAAATGAAGGTAGTGTCAAATTGCCTTGAATATGAAGAAATGCATTTTCTTCTCACCGCTTGGATTTATGTTAGGAAACATCATATGTAAGCAAGGATTGCTGGTAGATCGATCCAAGATCGCTATTATAGTTGATCTACCCCCTCCTATAACAATTAAACAACTACACAATACGCTGGGACACACATGCTACTATAGGAAGTTCATTAAGGGATATGCTCAGATTACAACACCCATGGAGAAGTTGTTGAAAAAGGATTGTCAGTTTAGTTGGACTAAAGAATGCCAACAGAGCTTCGACACGTTGAAACAAAAAATGGTTACTGAGCCCATTTTAGTTTTTCCAAATTGGGCTAAGGAGTTTCATGTACGTGTCGATGCATCTTCCATTGCTTCGGGAGCTATATTAGCACAACCAGGAGAAGGAGATATTGACCACCCTCTAGATTTTGCTAGCAGGAAGCTATCAACTTCCAAGATGAACTACACCACCATTGAGCGGGAAGGGTTAGCTATGGTGTACACACTACAGAAATTATGCCACTACTTGTTGGAAGGACACTTTAAAATGTTTACTGATCACTCTGTGCTGAAATACCCAGTCAACAAGTCAGTGTTAGGGGGAAGAATATGCATATGGCTTCTATTATTTCAGGAGTATGATTTTGAGATCATAGTAAAGCCATGAAGAATGAACAAGGGTCCTGACCACTTGTCGAGGTTGGAACATAGAGAAGAGCCCACTAATTTGGAAGATACATTGCCGAATGCATAACTACTAGCCATTAGAAATATCGATGACCACTTCACAGAAATAGTCCAGTTCTTGTCAACAAGAATGGCACCTAGTGATTATACAATTCCACAAAGGAAACAACTAGTATTGCGTGCTGCATACTTCTCACTTATAGTTGGACATATATACAAAATGGGCTCGAATGAGATATTGCGAAGGTGTGTTATGGAGGAATAACGACTGTTGATCCTTGTAAAAGCTCATGAAGGCATCTCCGGAGGAAATTATGCAGGAAAAGAAACTACGTAGAAGGTTCTTAGAGATGGCCTTTGGTGGCCTACCTTACAAAGAGATTCTAAAGACTATTCCAGAGCCTGCGATGTATGCCAAAGAGTTGGGAAACTGTCTAGAAGAGATGAAATGCCATTAGCACCACAACTGACCCTACAAGCATTTGAGAAATGGGCCATTGATTTTGTTGACCTATAAAATCACAAGGAAAGTGCACACGATCAAGGTACATCATCACTGCAACAAAGTACTTGACTAGATGGGTTGAAGCAAGAGAAGTCAAGGACTATAGTGCAACTACAATTGTGCACTTCATATTCGATGACATTATAACCAGGTTTGGAAGCCCAGATTTCCTTATGAGTGATCAAGGTACACATTTCATCAATAAGATAGTTGAAGCCATGACTGACGAATTTGCAGTCCACCATCAGAAGAGAAGACTGTACAATCCACAAGCCAATGGGACAGTTGAAGCATCCAACAAGATTTTGGAAACAATGATAACCAAGATTTGTTGTGTGAACAAGGATGATTGGGATTTAAGAGTACCAATAGTATTATGGGCCTATAGAACCACTTGCAAGAGGTTAACAATCCAGACCCCTTTTAAGTTGGTTAAATGTCTCGAAGTTGTTGTTCCAATGGAGTATTTGGTACCAAGCCTGAGAATTGTTGCCTTTACAGGTATGGATGACACTGGATCTATTCAAGAGAGGCTTGCATAGTTGGTCGAACTTGAAGAAGATAGATTTATTGCAGGATTCCATTAGCAAGTACAGAAGGAAAGAGAGAAGGCCTACCATGACAAGAACATCAAGAAGAAGGAATTTAGATAAGGAGATCTAGTGTTGGTTTATGACAACAAGTTCATCAAGCATCCTGAGAAGTTTAGAATGCATTGGCTAGGTCCATATGATATCGCTTATGTTATAGAGGGGGGAGCTACACAACTGAAGATGTTGAATGGAGAATGGAAGGAAGGATTAGTGAATGGGAGTCGGCTGAAGTTGTACTATGACAACCAGTTTCCTTGCAAATCTCAGTAAAATAACAAAGATCAAGGGTCTAGGTACCAGGTGTAGTTGAAACTGGGTACCAGACACGGAAAATATAGTCTGCACAAGGATGAAGAGGAGGCATAAAGCAGAAAGAAAAGGCTGCACTGTGCATTCTGAAGTTAAAGTACAACAAAAGAGTCAGATCAAAGTGCCTCGAGACGAGTCATAGGTGAGTGTTGGGGGCCTGTTGGCCCTGGGTTGTTAACGAAAGTGACTATCAAGGAAGAAAAGGTGAAATGTGAACTTCATGAAAGAAACAGTGACTGATACTGGGTCGAACTGAGAAAAAGGGCAGAAAAGATGGAGCGAAGCCCAAGAAATCAAGTCGTTGAATGAGGATATCGGTAATGACAGATAAGCAAGTAAGAAGGATCGTGGATGACCCAACAAGTGAAAAAATCCACCGTTAGATGTTTTGGAGCACCATGTGAGAAGGAAGGAAAAACAGGATGGCGAAGCCATGAAAATACAGGTCAAGTTGAACTAGGGTTTTGGACACCTAGGTTTCGGCCTAAGGCTGTCAATGAGCCATTGTAATGTATAAATAGAGGTCTAAAGGGCCTAGGTTGGGTGGGTACTTTTGATTGATACTTTTGGGTGGGTACGATATTGTTGTGAGCTAGATGTATTTTTGATGTGAGTAAGTATTGTATCAAGAGAGAGAGAGAGAAGTGATGTGTACGACAACCTTCTGGATTGTAACATCTTCAGCTAGGGGCGAAGATCAACCCTATAGCTGGGTGCGTAGGGAGGGGAGAGGAACATAGGAGAACAGAGGATATATGCTAGCTAAGATCACAGATAAGAACTGTATTCTTTAACCCAATATAATATAACACAGTTCTGTGGACATAGCCCTAGAGAGAGGGTGAACCACGTATATTTTTTGTTGTGTATGATTGGTATTTTGTATTTGTCATTCATATATTGTTATTGCATTGCTAAGATAGATATGCTAGATGCATGGAGTAGATCAAGATGATAAGTGGTATATGAATGTTGTGTTTTTCCTGTGTTAGATCCACTTGATATTCCCCTTGGTTGTAGACATATCTATCTTGCAACCCCCCCATAACTGCTTCCATTGAGACTGCGTCTACTTCGCATATGTTGCCGAAAGGGCTAGTAGTTAGGGCTTGTTGGTGCGCTCTTGGAGCCAAACCCTGGGTCTGGCCTTCTACGAACAGTTTGTGAACAATGTCGTAATGAAGAAAGGAGAGTTGATCCCCCAACCACGGGTAACATGGGTTGCATTGCTGGAAAAAAGAAGGTCATCATGGGTGATGACAAAACGATAAGTAAATGCTAGAAACAAAGGCTTTTTACAATTACTAAATAAATAAAGAATCATTTGGGATGAGTTTATAGATACAAAAATGGGTGTGCCAGTGAGATATGGCTTGGCCTGTGAGGGACAAAGTTGAGAAGAGAACTGGTGGAGGGTGGGGGCCCCATGGGTGGGTTTCTGTATGAGGTAAATGAATGGAGGGAAATTTGTAGATGGGAAAAATGATGGTGAATGAGATGAAGGGCTAGTGATACTGCAGAGGGGCAATCAATAGAACCGAGATGATATAACTTGGTAGTCCATTGGGAAAGATATCAATATGATGAGAAGAAGTGTGTGGATTATTCTCAGAAGTGCATAAGACTATCAGGACTCCCATCCCTGGGGGGTGAAAGCAACATAAGTGTCAAGTTACCAAGGGGAACTATGAATGGGAAAACTCATGTGGGAGAGAGTGCTACCAGGTGACAGTACCAAAATGAAGTAGAGGTGATGGTACTACAAAGCCAAATGTAAGGACCCTAAAGGTGAATGTCATAGGGTGTGACTGGGAGATGCAATTGATTTTCAGAGTAAAAATTTACATGCCAGTGTCAGACATATACCTAATGGGGTTGCACCTTTTGTGATGACCATGTACATCCACACATAAAAACCAAATACCCAATGTGAACAATATTTGATGATAAATAAAATATAACAACTATTTGATAATTTTGAACATAAGCACGCATACCTGGATGTGACGTGATAAAAATGCTCCCCCAGGGCCAAGTTTAGATGGTGACCTGGTGAATGTGACTATGTATATGGTGGGATCATGATCCTGTGGCTGAGAAAAGATAAGGAAACATAGGCTCTGGGCTCCTGTAATTAAGTGTGGAATTTTGGAAAAGGTGCTCGGTGATGGAGTGCATTCCATGGGAAATCAGAGGTAGTGAGTTCCTCCGGGATGTCTTCATTGCAATGGAAAATCCAAGAATACAGGGGATCCATGGAGGTGACATGGGTGATTTTCAAAGTGTGAGTGTCCTCGAGTGGTGAATACATAGAGGATATATTGCATACAGGGTGTGATGTCTCACTTGACATAAACAAAATGTTGAGACATTGTGGGTGATAAACTGTGGTAGGGGGTAAGTTTCCCATGGGAAATGAACTAGAGAATTGGGAGGATTCAGGGGGATATCCTTAGACAGTTGATATATGAATTAGGGATGGGTGGTAAGTGAATGAGGTTAGGGGAGGTGATGTTGACAATAGCTAGAGAGGGCAAGACCAGGGGTGAGGTGGTCGGACATAATTGAATAGGGGTTGAATGATGACCTCGGTATGCCACAATCAAAGGACACCAGGATGTGAAGTGGGAAAGTGAGTCACAAAGAGTGCAAGGGAATCTCATCCATTCGGGGAATGAGGTAGATAAATAATGAATGTCAGTGACATGAGTAATAGAAAGTGGTGGTGGAGAGGGATCTTATTGAAAGGTTTGGCGTACTACTGCTAGTGTCTGGCGAAATTGAGGTAGAGCTAGGAAATGATGAGCATAGTGGCCATATTATGAATAGATGGAACAAGAGAATTTGGTTCCCATCCCTTTACTTCCCATATTATAGAATGTTGTAGTAGTACTAGATGTGCTTGCAAAAGAAACAAGCGATGTGGTTGCTCGAGGAAGTTGGATCAGGTTTTGTAACTCAGGAAGAGTAGGAAATCTATTAGTGGGGTGTACCTCTCTTTCACATAGTGTGCAAGGAGGTTGAACTGAAGGAGGAAGTGGAGTTGTGGGCTCTTTATTCTTATGTCTTCCCCAAACAGTGGTAGTGGTGCTAGAAGTTGGGGGTGATGGTGGTGTGGCCGGAGCATGTACTAGAATCTACATTGGTATTCCCTCTAGATGAGGAGGGAGAGATGGTTGTAGAACCATCAAAGGTGGGTGTAGATACCATATAGGGATGGAAAGCACCATGTTAGGAAGGGTAAGTGTTGAGGCTACCTAAAATGCTTGAACTACGGGTGGGGTGTAGAAGAATGGAGTTTGATTAATGGCTTGATGGATTGTATCCCAAGCTGAGATTTACCCCTGGATG
>SNQJ01S0056818.1:26667-57859 GCA_010110895.2 Picea sitchensis | reverse complement strand
AGTGTCATGATGAACTGGTAGTTGAAAAAATGCCAAAAAGGCTTTGGCCAAGGATTCAAAAGTCACATGGGACCCTGATTTTTCATCCATGTACCATTTGGTTGATGAACCAGTGAGTTTTATTTGAAATAAGCTTAAATGGATGGAGTCATCCATGATTTTGTTTGAGGAGAACCATAAGTGGAAGGTCATAACATGGTTGGCGAGATCTTCCCTTGATTTTCCTTCAAATTTGGGAATATCTTAAGGTATTTTGGTGGGCATATTGGGCCATGTGGGGTCATGTAAAATGGGATCATTTGTGAGTTTAGTCAAATCAAGAATGTTTAGAGAAGCCAAGTATGTCATAGGAGGATTTGGTGGAGGATTATTTCCATCCATTGTGTGAGTAGGTAGTGGACCCGACCCTTGGGAGATATTTGGTGCGGTTGTACTTATTCCTTTTGAAGAATTTTTCCCACCACCTCCTTGTTTATGAGAGCTAGTGAATGGATGTCCTTGGGAATTAGACCCAATCAAAGTGGAACTAAGTAAATATGATACCAAAATAGTGGCACTCACGGGGGTGTGAGATGGTTGAGCTGGTGAGTCAACAAGACTAGGAGCTCCATTGAGAATAGGAGGGTTATTTTTCAAGTTTCTAGAATGAAGGCGATTATGTGGGTCCCCTATGATGTCTGACTAGCATAATGAATGTGTGAAAATGGCGATGAGAGAAATAAATGAACAAGAGACTTCTATAATTTGGACCTTCACAAGATAATATAACTCAAAATTGCATGTAATCAAATGAGCATCATACATAACTCAATTGTAAATAAGCATACATGTGGGTAGGTGGTTTTTGCCTGCATGGGGGAAAAAAATAAAACAAATGCTTGTTTCCTAAAAGACGTATCGTCCTTCCTCTCAAAATAGCACTGGACCTTCCAAGAGCACTCAATAGTGGGGTCTGAAGCCACCGGAAGAGGAACCAATGAAGGATGAAATAATCAGTTATAATGAGTGGTAGAGGGTGCATATCCTGAAAGAGCTGGTGATATTTCCCAATAGTCACACAAAATTTTATCAAGGTGCAATTGCAGCCCACAATTTCCACCTAGGTAGATGTCCTAAATTTTTTCACTAGGTACCTCAGTCAAAGTACGACATTTAGATTTTCGGCCTCAGAAATGGGTCACAGGATGGATCCCTTTCAAGAGTTGGGTGACTCAAGGGGGAACACACAGAATAACCATACCTCGACCTTCAACCCTTCATAGGTATCTCACTACCTTATGTTGTAGGAACACTTGACTTGGAGAATTTTGAAAGTTCCCTAATTGTCAATCGCTAATGTTTGAAAATGTGAGAACCAGACAACGGGGGGGTATTTGGATGCCTACCCCCGAGATCCTACCTAGACCAGAAAATTTATTTTTTGGCACCTCTTGTGGAGGAAAACTTAGTGATTTTTTAGAAAAAATTTAGGTGTGGTGGGCAGAGAGATTGGAAGTGTGAATGAATATCTTTTGAATTAAGTGGGTGTAGATAATTTCTCAATAAATAGTGGGACGTTTCAAAATTTCTTTGGAGAAAACTTAGTTCAACCTCCACAATTCAAGATGGAAATTATGTGAGTGAGGAGTAAATGTGTGTGTGAGCAAGTGAAAGAGTGTGCTAAAGTTTAATAAGCTAGGTGTGAATTTGCAACATGTGTACTTCATGTGGTCCTTACAAATCTTTGTTACCTAGATTACTAAGTGTCATTGGTACAACCTTGTGGAATTTTGGAAGCCCTAAAGAACTAGCATGTGGACATATGGGTCCTTACTAATATTTTAAACTTACTATTTTTTTTTACACTAAGAAATATTGAAAAACTATCCTAGATTGCAAGCATATGGGCATGTGTGGGAACGCTACCTTGATCTTTAAACTTCCCTAGTGATGTAAACTAAGAAAGAAATTTCAAGAAACTATCCTAAGTTTGAAACATGTGGGCATGTATGGGCCCTTACAACATTAAGATGATTTCAAAAAGAAACTAAGGGGAGCCCTAGGGGGCTTTGTCCTCTCCTAAATATTTTTTGTTAAGGGAGATGAAATGTCCCTTTGATCACCTTTCTTATTCTCAAGATCACTCTATGGTGCGAGTGAAGAGAATACTCAATGATCAAAGTTAATTTATGGTCCCAATGTAAGTGTTTTTATATATGATAGCAATAATCTCAACTTAAATTTTACGAACCAAACAATCCATCCATGTGGAAACCAAAGAAAAAGAGGAGAATATTTGGTTCTTTTTCCCTCCTAAGTTCCTATGCTTATCTAACCTTTCATATGGGAAAGGATTCTAAGTGGAGTGCATGGGCATTACAAATTGCATGAAAGAAAGAATTTGAAGGCTCTAGGGGCCCTCAAATCCTCACAAAAACCCTTACAATTTCAAAAGTCCGGATATGTGTGTGGGTTACAATACTGACAGGTGCATAGTGGGTGCACAATGCGTAGAGAAAAGAATCCTTTGGGGTGCATAGTGCACTGAGTGTGCCTTTGTGGGATGGAATACCCACATACTTTTTGATATGCATCAGGGAAATGTTTTTTAAGTGAAATCCTCCTCGTCCAACTTAGAATTTGGCTTTTGACAGGTAAGGCTGGGATGGTTTTGGTACCTGCAAGACAAATTGATGATAAATAAATTCTCTCTAAGCCCAAATAGGGTGTAATTTGATACCTTCTCCCCATTATGGTCACCAATTAGTTGTGCCCGTTTTGTCACTTGGGTGAGAAAAACAATGGCCCTTTCATGCCTAGTTGGGCCTGCTAGACAAGACAAAAGTTTGTGAGTGGGTTAGACAAGCCAAACACATGTAATAAACAATTAAACAAACTAAAAAAACTAAGAAAATAAAAACAAGAATGCATAAGAAACTTAGAACCATAAAAAATCAACCAATGACCAAGATTATGACACCAATGGATAACTATATTAGTTGGAAAAACACCATAGAGAAAAATGAGGACTTATGGATCCCCTCTTCCTCCTTGGGAGGGCTCTTGAGTTCTCTAATGGAGAGATCTTCTTACAATGGAATAAAAATGGCAAATGATTGAGAAAATCAATGACTATTCCCTTCAGAGGTGAGTGGAATGGCCTATTGCAATAATTCTTGAACACTCCAAGGAGAAAAGAGGATTCTCAAGGGAGAATTGAGGCAACATAAGAATACTATGAAGATATTGGTTTCTTAGTGCACCCATGGCTTCCATTTATAGCATTTATTCAAGATCAAATACTGTTGGTTCTTGGTGTGAACAAGCAACCCTTTAGGGCACCCTTTGGTCCTTGACCAGCCCCACATTCAGATTTCTCTCATATATGGAGGTCAAATCAAGTTGGGAGTTGGTCCATAAGTGGTTGGGGGGGAATCAAGAACCATAAATGCACCATTGACAACATTGCGTATATTTTCTCATACATAGTCACACATTTGGTGCATTGTGCACTGTACGGGATTTTTTGTCATACACACTATGCACACGCTTCTTTTAGTGAGTTTGCACATGTCAATTTTTTCCCTATTGTATAGTTTTTTCCTTTTGAAATGTATTTTGTTGTTGCAGGTGAACTAATTGTTGTTGGAATTGTTGTATTTATGTAACCATTTGCATGCAATGTTGCAGACACAATTTTAGTGATAAAAAATAGCATGAACATAACTTGAGGATGGTGCTACAAGTATTGAGGGAGTATCAACTGTATGAAAAGTTGAGAAAGTGCTCATTTTATCAGAAAAAAATTCATTATTTGGGCCATATTATTTTATAGGAAAGAATAGTAGTGGATCCTGTGAATATTCAAGCCATTATAGGATGGCCAATGCCAAGGAATGTCTCAAAAGTGAGGTTTTTCATGGGACTTGTAGGTTATTACATAAGATTTATTGAAGCATTTTAAGGAATTTCACATCCAATCACTACTTTGCAAAAGAAGTGTGTGAAGTTCGAGTGGACATTTGAATGCGAAGAAAAAATTCAACACTTGAAGAATTTATTGAGAAGTGAACCAATGTTGAATGTTGTTGATCCAAATGATATTTCATTGTGTGCACTGATTCCTGCAAGGAAGGGCTTGGAGGAGTCCTTATCCAAAATGGTTATGTGATATGCTATGAATCAAGGAAGTTGAAGGAACATGAGAGGCACTATGCTACACATGATTTAGAATTGGTATCCATAGTTCATACCTTGAATATGTGGAGACATTGTCTTATGGGAAAAATATTTGAGCTGAAGACAAAGAATATTGTTTTGAAATATTTGTTTGGACAAAAAACTTTAAATGCTAGAAAAATTAGATGGCTAGATTTCCTTGACAAGTATGGATTTGGTATAAAGTATATCAAAGGAAAAGAGAACAAGTCGGATGATGCAATTAGAAGGAGGGTGCATGAGATGCATGATACAACCATTATCATGTACAAATATGATTTAAAAGAGATAATTTTGGAAGCTGCAAAATAATATTAGCATTATATGCAAACAAAAGAAATATTATAACAAGACAATTCTCTCCAAAAATTAAATGTTATGAGATGAGAGAGGATGGAATCCTCTTGTACAATGGAATATTATATGTATATAAATATTAGGATATGAAAAATATGGTGTTGAGAGAGATGCATAATGTGCCTTATAATGGGAACCCATGATATAAAAAATATAACATATGTAAAGAGCCAATATTTGTTTCCGATAATGAAGAAATAGGTGGCTAATTATATAGCTAGATTTCTAGAATGTAAGAAGTTAAGAATTGAGCACATACATCTAGTTGGATTGCTACAACCATTTCTCATTCCTAAGAGGAAATGGGAAGTTGTTACAATTGATTTTATCCCCAAGCTTCCTAGAATAGTGAAACAATACAATTCCATCATGGTGTTGGTGGATAAGATAACTGAATATGATCATTTTATCCCAGTGTTATAGCACTAATTTCCACAACAATGCATTTGTGAAATGGACTTACCATTTTCCCTAGATTTCTAAGAAAATTCCCAAACCTTCCTCATCAAAGTCATTTACAAAACTTGACTTTTTTTACATATATGAAAGTTTCCTTTATGCAACATGTAGACACCCATGCCTTGTAAGCTTACATCTCATGGATTCCCTAAAACATTATGAAAACGAAAATATTTTCACAATTTTAGGTGGTTGTTTTGGTTGGGCTCATTTCCCATTGTCCCTGAGCTCATAATAAACAAAATTCAACCTCCCCAACCTCTTTAGGATGCTATAAAATAACCATTGAGGGAAAATATGAGGAAAAGTGTGATGGTGCAAGGTTATGTTGTTGATATTTAGAAATATTCCCTAATCCCTTCATTCTCTCAGTAACATCCCCTGACCTGGAAACTTTTTTTCTAGTGTTCCTTCCTCTCTTATATAGCTAGAGTTAGATGGGAAAAATGAGATGGTCAATTAGGTGATTGAGGATATGATAAGAATGTATGTTATGGATAAGCCATCAAAATGGGAATATTATCTACATTTAGTCAAGTTTTATTATAATAATGGATATCAATCTTATTTGAATATGATCCCATTTGAAGCATTATATCCTAGAAAGTACAATATGATAGTGGGATGAGACAATCCAATAGATAGAGAAATGGTTGGGCTAGATTTTCTCAAATTAAAAAAAAAATTAAAGTCTACTCAGAATAGGAAGAAAACTTATGTAGACAAGGGAAGAATGCACAAAGAATTTAAAGTGGGTTACCATGTCTTCATAAAGTGAAATATAAGATGAGTTCACTTAAACTGGGAATCTTCCCAAAGATGGAAGTAAGATATTATGGACCATTTGAAATCCTAGAGAGGATTGGTTCTATTGAATACATGCTTGCACATCCTACATCCATGTGAATTAATAATGTATTCCATGTGTCTTTGCTTAAAAAGTATGATCCTGATGCAAACCATGTAATTGATTGGAATGTGACTGAGACTTTGGAGTTCAGGCGGTGTGCATACTGGAAAATAAATTCAAGATGCTCCATATTCAAGCAATTTGGCTAGTAAAGGTCCAATGGACCTGTTACTATCTTGAAGATGCAACATGGGAGCACAAGGATGCCATGCGGGAGGATTACCCGCATATTTTTGGAGTTGTTTGGAGAATTTTGTTTTTACATGTGTATATAATGAATTGAGGACAATGCATAAATAAGGTGGAGGGGAATGTAATACCCCTAGGATAAACACCAAGTTGTAAATGTACATAATTTTTATAGGCTGGTGAGCCAAGATGTTTGGGACATATTTCCTTTGTATATATATTTTTTGAGGCCAGAGTACCTGTATGATTTAGGCCAGGCAGCCTATGATATGAAAGGATAGTGAGCCTAACAAATGAAATATGTAATCAAAACTAATTATATTAATAAAATACATCACTATTTCATACCAAGTTATAAGAAATATTATTTGGGCTAGGACTCCATGAGAGGGAAAGTGATGCAGCCCCCTTCCCTCCTAGGGATTCTACGACCTTCCGATCAAGGATCTTCAATTTACCTGATCCGAATTGGCTCTTCGGGCCTTTCAATAGACTTTGAACAAATAGCACACATGTCCCTTTGATATTACCTACAGGATCAAGTTACCTGTAATCCTGCTCTCTTGTGCTTCTGGGAACAAAAATTCATGAGTACAAGCTCTCACGCTAGATTCCTTTTCCAATGTGACCATGACTATGACCCACGTATTTTGGTAGAAAGTTTTTCAAAAGGATCCAACGGTCCAAATTTGTTTTAGCCTTCGTGAATATTTCACTCACTCCACACAATCTCTGAAGCTCTATCTCCCGACCTCCTTAATCCGCTTCCACATATCCTCCTCGTATCCAACGACTAGGATCACTACACGACTTCGTAACTTTGGAGACCCCACTTCTTACAAAACTTATACAATTTTGAACCATGAAGTGCTGACAGGATTCACGGTTATCCTCTGTGCAACTCTCCCAGATCTGATGGTTTGGAATGATTTTTCTCCCTCATGGACAAATTTTACTCGTTGATTTGGAGAATCTTCAACATGTTCCACTCTATTGAAGGATCCTTGCCTCTCCCTCCTGAGCTTGTTATTCCTTTGATATTTTTCTCTTTAGATCATTTCTCTTTAACACTTAGTCAAAAATTCCCCTATGCACACCTTGCAACAGGTTCTTTTTTTTCCACATCTTAACCTCTTTTGTGGACGACTATGCACACCTTACAAGAATTTCTAGTATTTCTCTGCAAACACACTTGATCTACTCCTCCTGATATTGTGAGCAAACATACTCTGTCAATCCACTCCTTGTGGACAACATGCACTTTATGCATACAAACCTCCAGGTTATCTTTCTTGCACTTGTTTCTCCTCAACACTCGGAACGTCTCAGAATGATTCCTTCGATACTTAAGCAAGTATCAACTCTGTGCACACCTTGCAACAACGCATTCACTCCTTTCACATATAAGTTTCACATTATCTCTTCTAAGCTTCTGAGTCTAAATAGACTCTGTCAATGCACACCTTGTAGACACTATGCACACCTTGCACTCACTCATAGAAGAGAAACAATTGAAACTTATCTAAATCCTCACAGATTCATACATTCAACCATGTAAATGAATTCATAACATAAGAACAAGAAATAACAGAGAATTGTAAATAAATAAAAAACTACCATTCATTCATTCAGATAGACATAACAACACCAAACATTTGGGATAATTCTCCTATGTTATATTCATTCAACTGTTATGTACATGGACTTATACAATGCTCTCTAACATCTCTCAGAAACTCTCATCTACAATAATTCTCAACACCAATCGACTGAATTGCAACAACTATCAACAAATAAAATGCCATAAACCTCATCTGGACAGTAATACATTTATTTATACAACATGAGCCCCTTGAGATTTCCCTCCAAGCTACCTTAGTTTTATCCTATCAAAGTAAAAACATTCAACTACCTAGGATTTATTACAATAAATGTTTGTGACAAAAATATATGATGAACACATCGAATCTATACTGCACGCAGCTTCATTAAAGAAAATACATCCTCCATCGCTCTAACATGATCGTCCAACTCCAAAACATTTAAGAAGTTCTTCAATTTCAATCTTTTCTGATATTTGTGTGACACTCCTTTAATTCAAAATTATTACTTCAAAATGAAAGCTAGTGCATTGAGTTGTCTCCCGCTCATGCTTTGTTGACGATGATCCTGCATCATACTCCTCTGGCTAAAAAAATCATGGACTCCTGTCCATGAGCTCTTGCACTGACTTTCCATGCTTCTGGATATCCACTTCATTTACCCAACTGACATCTTCTATCGGGTGTCCTTTCCACTTTACCAAATACTCAAAAGAATTTTTTCTTTGGGTCTTATTACCAGTTCTCTAATCTATGATCCTCTCCATTTGTGGCTTCTCTGATACCAACATCTGATTTTCCCAATGGATCCATTTATGATCTTTTGATCCTCTAGTGTCATCTTCCCTATAAGGATATAGGTTTTAAACATTGAATATGTGTGATATACCTACATCTTCTTGCAACTCTATTTCATATGAATTGTCATCAAATTTCGTTAGGATCTTGCATGGTCCTATCTTCTTCAGCTTCAACTTCTTATATGTTCCCCTTGGGAAACTTTCCTTCCTGATATGTGCTATAACTTGATCTCCCACTTCAAAATGAAGTTTTATCCTATGTTGATCAGCTCTACGTTTATACTCTCTACTGCTATTCTAGAACTTCTCTTTGATCTGATTATGAAGCTTCTGCATTTCTACAACGAAGTATTCTTCTATAGCACTCCTGAATTCATTCTTCTCTAGATCTCTCAACTCTGATACTCCTCTTGGATTCATCCCATATATTATCTGAAATGGGATGTTTCTGGTACTCCTGTTTTCTAAGTCATTATATGAAAACTCTGTTTGTGACATAATTTGATCCCACTGGCTATGTTGTTTAGTGACCAAACTCCTCATAAAATTCCCTAAAATATGATTCACCGCCTCAGTCTGTCCATCCATTTGAGGATGATACGCTGAACTAAAAGATAGTTATGTCCCCAACTTCTTCCACAATGTCCTCTAGAAATGACCAAGAAACTTGGTATCTCTGTCCGAGACAATACTCTTAGGAAACCCATGAAGTCTCAAAACTTCATTGAAAAGAAAATTTGCAATGTGCACTGCATCATTATTCTTCTGGCATGGGATAACATGTGTCATCTTTGAAAATATATCATCTACCAAAAATATTGAATGGATTCCTCTTTGTGTCCTTGGCAATCCCAACACAAAATCCATACTTATTGCATCCCAAGGCCTATATGGAATAGGAAATGGTTGATACAATATGTTAGGATCCTAACCCGCACATAGGTAGAACAATATATTCGGATGTAATAAAGGTCAATATTAATAATGCATTTCAATAAAATAGAATAAGGCGGATGTAAGAAGACCTAATAGAAGCTTCTGCTTCCAGAAGGTTCTTCCTCTAGATGCTTCTTTTTAGTATAAATAGGAGTTGAGGGTATGAAAAACCTAGCTTGGATATTATTGTAATAGAGCTCTGCTCAACTGGAGGTTTCCCCCTTAAAGAGACCCGTGAACATTGCTTTCAGATTCAAAGTGTTATTTCTGTTATTATTCTCATATCATTTCAGTGTTATTGTGGTGAATGTTCTGGTTATATTGTTGTTATTCTGCCATTACTAGCATTTTATTTATGTTCTACATACATTTTATATATGATATATTACAAGTGGTATCAGAGCACTTTCCTCGACAGAAAATGTGGGTTAATTTGTTTTTTTTTCAGGGTAGAGATGTATTCCGTCATCTTTAAGCCACAAAGACATGTCGTTACACACATAAACCCATGGTTAAGGGATTCATACACACAGGAAATATAGGTGGTACTTAAGCGCACATCTGTTGGCCACCCTTGTAACCCATGTTGGTACCCCTTCGAGTGGTAGTGCATCAGACAACACCTGTGTATGGATCAACCTAGATTACCTGAAGTACTATTTAGATAAACTGATCGACCGTCTGATTGTTGTAGTGTCATCGAGAACAATACTCGGGAAGATAATCTCTAGTACCTAGGTAGTCAGGTAGTACGGCTAAGGGTACGGTCTATCCTCCTTAGTTAGTGCCCTAAGATATTGGGCCAGGTACTACTGTTGGACCCTGCACATATATCAGAGAGCTATAGAACATGGAAAAACCTTGTCTGTAGAACCCTTGAATACCTAACCCTTGGGGATAGAAACATAAAAAAATTAAATCAGACAATATCTATTTCCACACAACTGTGTTCAGGTTGCCAAGTAAATACACATTTCTTTCTGGTTAAGAATTTGGGCATTTTCTCTTTGCAATATTCTTCAGACCAGAGTATAACTCCACAGGTGTAAAATAAAAATAAAAAAAAATTATCACATTCATCCATATCATTTTTTGGAAAACATTTTGACCTCGCCCACCCCTTTTTCAGTTCCCCCATCCTCATGGCCCATACCCGTAGCCAAGACTTGGAAGCTCTCTTCAACACCTTGCAATCTGGTCTCATCGAGACCCAACAAGAATTGAAACAACTCAGTGCCAATATTTCTTCCATCAATACAACCATGCAGTCCTCAGTGGAAGAAATCAAACAAGACCTCACCACCTAGCTTGAATCAGTCTTTTTAGCACTCTGCACCAAACTGCATATCCCTACAGATAACCCTTCCTCTTCCTAACCTCCACATACTGAAGGTGACCATTCCTCCCATTCCCATAACTTTCATAACCATCACTTTCAATGTGACCTACGCCTTTCGTGGGTGGATGTGACTAAATTTGATGGTTCAGACCCCACTTGTTGGGTAACCCAAATGGAACATTATTTCTCTTTATACGACATTACATATGACTTGGCCAAACTTTGGTATGGTGTTCTCCATCTAGATCAAGAACGTTGGAAATTATGGCAATGGAGAAAAACTTCTCGTCAAGGGCATATTGCTTGGACACACTTTGTGACAGAACTTTATGAACGCTTTGACACTGACACCAACCATTTGGGCCATTTTACAAAGTTGAAACAATTAGGAACAGTGGAAGCCTTTATAGCTTCCTTTGAGCGTCTGGATTTTAGAACAGAGGGAATGTCTGATGCCTTTTTATGAGAGTGTTTTATCAGCGGCCTCAAGGATGAGATTTGGGTCCATGTCCTCATGGCTTGGCCTCAGATTTGGGTGGAGGCTAATTAAATATCTAAAGAAGAACAAAAGGTTGTATCTTATCAAAACCGAAAACCCTTCTTTATCCCTCGCCCTAAACCAATAAATCTCACTACTCCCTCTACTCCACTAAAGATCCAAAAATTGACCAGGGCTTAAATGGTTGAACGCCAACTCAAAGTCCTTTGTTATAAATGTGATGGCAAATATTTCCTGGGCCACAAGTTTAAAGAAAAAAATATTTTTATGGCCATCTTCGGGGATATTTCAGAAGAGGATGTAGAAACTCCCTTGGTTTCTGAGTCACCTGAATCGATTGACATAACCCCTCCCTCAGACCCTCCGGAAGTAGAACCAATCATTTCCCTCAATTCTCTCACTGACTTCTTCACTCCCCAAACCCTCAAGTTAATTGGTTACATCAAGCATTAGAAGGCCATCATTCTGGTTGATAGTGGCAACACCCATAATTTTATTCATTGCCACATTGACCAAGAAACTCATTGCTACATCCATGTCATCAACAATTTCCAAATCATGATTGCCAATGGTGGTTCCATGAAATGTGGAGGGCATTGTGAAAATGTGTGTCTCCAAATTGGTGACTACCACCTGAAATCCCATATGTTTGCTATAGGCATGGGAGGTTGTGACATTGTGTTGGGTGCAGACTAGCTATGGACTTTGGGTCCCATTCTCATGGATTTTAAATAATTAACCATGCCATTTGACCAGGAGGGCCACCAATATAAGTTCCAAGGAATCACTGCCAGTTCACCTGAGATCATTAGTTCCCATCGCATGGAAAAGTTTCTCAAAAAAGGTCATTCTGGTGTTATCACCCAACTCCATGTCATACAAGAAACAAAGACACCCTCGGTCCCGCAAGACCTCCAAGCCATCATTTCTAAACATCAATTGGTCTTTTAAACTCCCCAAGGACTCCCTCCTTCCCATGGTGTTCATGATCATTCCATTCCCCTTGTACCCAAAAGCCTTCCTCCTAATATCTGTTTTTATCGTCACCCCTTTTCCCAAAAAAATGAAATTAAGAAAATGGTCTAGGAAATCCTTAATGCAGGCATTATCTTCCCTAGTTTGAGACCCTACTCTTATCCTATGGTCATGGTCCTAAATAAAGAAGGTTATTGGCAAATGTGTCCTGACTTTCGTGCCCTCAACAAACTTACCATCAAAGACAAATTCCCCATTCCTGTCATTGATGACCTCCTGGATGAATTGAGTGGTGTCCAATTCTTCACTAAACGTGATCTTCTTTCAGGCTACCACTAGATACATATGAAAGAGGAAGACATTCCCAAGACTGTCTTTCGAACTCATGAGGGCCATTATGATGTTTTGGTCATGCCCTTTGGCTTGTGTAATTCCCCCTCCACCTTCCAAAGTCTCATGAATCATGTCTTCCGTCCTTTTCTCTACCATTTTGTCTTAGTTTTCTTTGATGATATCCTCATTTATAGAAAAACATGGATAGACCATCTTGCTCATGTGGATCGAGTTCTCCATCTACTCTCTCAGCACCAACTTTTCCTGAAACAGTCTAAATGTGCTTTTGGCGCCTTAGAAGTAGAAAACTTGGGTCATCTGGTTGGAAAAGATGGTGCCAGGGTGGATCCTAAAAATATTGAAGCTATGAAAGACTTGCCTCACCCAAAGACTCTTAAGATCTTGCATGGATTTCTAGGCTTAACAGGGTATTATCGCAAGTTTGTTAAGAATTATGCGTAGATTGCAACACCTCTCACTACTCTCCTAAAAAAGAACTCTTTCACTTGGACTCCAGACACTTCTCAAGATTTTCAAACCTTGAAGATGGCCATTTGCACCACTCCAGTCCTCTCCCTTCCTGATTTCACAAATACCTTTGTGTTGGAATATGATGCCTCAGGGAAATGAATTGGTGTTGTTCTGATGCAAGAGGGTCGACCTTTGGCCTTTACCAGCAAGAAACTATCTGAAAGAAATCTGGGCAAATATATCTATGAAAAGTAAATGTTGGCTATTCTGCATGTCGTTGATCTATGGTGCCCTTATCTATTTTGGAAATGTTTCCAAATTAAGAATTACCATCAAAGCCTCAAGTATTTTTTGGAACAACACATTTCCTTCCTAGACCAACAAAAATGGGTGACTAAACTCTTTGCATATGATTATGAGGTCATTTACAAGAAAGGAAAAGACAATGTGGTTGCGGATGCACTTTCCCGAAAATATGAAGATGAAGGATCCCTTTTTCTCTTTCATTCATTGTACCAGATTGGCTCCAAGCCATTCTCCAGGAATGGCTACTAGATCCCAAAAGTTCGCAGTTGATCCAACAATTGCATTCCAATGCTCCATCTTCCCCAGGGTACTCTTGGCTCCATGATGAAATTTGATACAAAGGTTGTTTGTATTTAAGTAAACAATCCAAGATTAAATCCATGGTACCTTTTGAGCTTCATGCTACACCCACAGCAGGGCACTCCAGGTTCACCAAAACCTATGACAGGGTCAAACGTTCCTTTTTCTGGGATGGTATGAAACAAGACATTCATAATTTTGTAGCTGAATGTGATGCGTGTCAATGCAACAAGGGAGAAACAGTCAAATCTTTGGGCACACTACAACCGCTCCTGATTCCACCTGCTATTTGGAAGGATATCTGTATGGATTTTATTACCAGCTTACCCAAATCGGGAAATAAATCTGTCATCATGGTGGTTGTTGATCACGTTTCCAAGTATGCTCATTTTTGTTCCCTTCAACACCCATTTACAACATCCATAGTGGCTTAAATTTTCATGGATCAGGTCTTCAAGCTTCATGGCATGCCACACACTATTGTTTCTGATTGCGACCCAACTTTCACAAGAAAATTTTGGCAAGAACTGTTCAAGATACAAGGCACTGAATTGCATATTAGAACAACTTATCATCTCCAGAATGATGGCCAAACAGAAGTTGCCAACAAGTGTTTGGAAACATATTTGAGGTGTTTTTCCTCAGAAAATCAAAATCAGTGGGCTCAATGGTTACCCCTAGTTGAATGGTGGTACAACACTTCATACCATACAGCTACATGCATGACTCCTTTTGAAGCAGTATATGGATAGAAGCCACCTTTAGTTATCTCATACTTACCGGGTGCCTCGAAGGTCCAGGCAGTTGACCTAACACTTACAGCTCGAGAGGCTATTCTCCATACCCTCAAAGAGAATTTTGTCATGGCACAGAATCACATGAAGCAAAAAGAATATCAAGGTCGCTTTGAACGTCAATTTGCAGAAGGGGATCAGGTGTTCTTCGACTGCAACCTTACAAGCAAACTTCCCTCGAGGTCGAGCATTATCAGAAGCTAGCACCCAAATTTTATGGTCCTTATACCGTTCTCAAGCGTGTGGGACAAGTAGCCTATCAGTTAGCTTTTCCCAGCCATTCAAAGCTACATCATGTTTTTCATGTTTCATGCTTAAAGAATGTGATTGGAGCTAAGTGCCAAATTCAAACCAACCTTCCAGAGTTAGCTAAAGAAGGATCCATTTGGCTACAATCAAAAGTAGTTTTGGACCAGCGTGAGCATTGCCTATGTCAAAGAACCATCAAGGAAATGCTAGTCCAGTGGAAAGATACAAATCCAGCAGATACCACTTGGGAACCAACTACCATTCTGCAACAATTTCCTCATCTCAAGCCTTGAGGACAAGGCTATTTTTTAAGGGGGTGGAAATGTTAGGGTCCTAACCCGCACATAGGTAGAAAAATATATTCAGATGTAATAAAGGTCAATATTAATAAGGCCTTTCAATAAAATAGAATAAGGCAGATGTAAGAATACCTAATAGAAGAATATGCTTCTATAAGGTTCCTCCTCTAGATGCTTCTTTTTAGTATAAATAGGAGTCTAGGGTATGAGAACCCTAGCTTGGATATTATTGTAATAGATCTCTGCTCAACTGGAGGTTGTCCCCTCGAAGAGGCCCTTGAACATTGCTTTCAGATTCAAAGTGTTATTTCTGTTATTATTCTCATATCATTTAAATGTTATTGTGGTGAATGTTCTAGTTATATTGTTGTTATTATGCCATTACTAGCATTTTATTTATGTTTTGCATACATTTTATATCTGGTATATTACACAATACAATATTATGTCACTTTCCATTTGCATACTAGAAAATATTACATCCGTTTACAAATTTATTCACCTCTTCACTCATACTTGGCCAATAGTATGAACTGTTCAATTGTGAAAACGTCTTTTCATGGAAAAAATGTCCTGCTATAACTCCACTATGATTTTCCTTCAACATATTCTCTCTCATCGAGCACTTTGGTATGCACAACTAACAATATTTAAATAACAATCCATATTGAATAAGACATTCTTCCCACTGGATTTTGTCTATGAGCATAGGATTTTCACATGCTTCATATGCCTCTTTAAAATCTGGATCATCACAATACATCTCCTTAAGGTGTTCAAACCCCAAGCTTTTTACTTGAAATTCTTACAGAATCAAACATCTCCTACTCAATGCATCAACAACTTTGTTAGCATTAGCATAAATATGTTTAATGAAAAAAGTGAAATTTTGCATAAACTCTATCCACTTAGCATGTCTTTGGTTTAACTTCTCTTGTCTGGTTATGAATTGTAAACCTTGATTATCACTATACAAAACAAACTCTTTTGGAGCAAGGTAGTACCTCCATTTCTTCGAGGCTTGAATTATAGCATAGAACTCTTTATCATACATGGAGTACTTCTTCTTAGTATCATTCAAATTCTCACTAAAATATGCAACAAGCATATTATCTTGGTTCAATACTACTCCAATTGCAACTCCACTCGCATCACATCTTACTTGAAATGTCTTCCCGAAATATGGAAACACCATAAATGGTTGTTCTGTTATCTTCTCCTTCAATATATTGAATCTTTTCTCAGCTTCTTCTATCCACTTAAAATACTTGTGTCTTTTATTCAACATATCTATCACTGGTGTACAAATTTCACTGAAATTTATGATGAAATTTCGATAGAAACTCACTAATCCATGGAATCCTCTCACCTCGAATATGATCCTTGGAGATGGCCATTATTTTATTGATTTCACCTATTGTTGGCACAGGGGCATACCCAAGGTTCAACGCTTCAACAACGCTTCAGCAACGCATCAACAAGACCCTAAATACTGGCCCTTTTGGCAACACCTGCGAAGCAGATGAAGTCTCACCTGAGGTAGAGGTAGGGGGGTTGTAGGACTCAGGTGTCTGCAACCTAGCTGGGACATAGATCTGTGATCCAAATACTTAACAGAGAGCTTAGAAATTAACATCCATTAGTCTTTGACCTTTATTCACATCGTAGATCAAATCTTGATTACAAAATAATGCAGTATTACTTATGGTCTAAGCATATCTAACCATTAGAACATAACATCAGAGTAGATCTATCATTTGTTCATATATAGAACACTGAGCATCAATGGATTAAGAACTTAAATACATAAAAAGAATAAACAACATAGCACAAAGCACATCGAAACATGATATATGTGGTTTACCCCGGTGTGGGGCTACGTCTACCAACTTTTCTTCTCTTCTTTATTAGTCTCTTCAATCTCCATACATGCACCAAGCCATAAAGACAAATCTTCCTAGGATAGAAGATCTATGCACACCTCACCAGATCTTCCTTCCCCGAGTTATATCTAAGCATTGATCCTTTACATAGTTTGTGCACAAATCACTTACAAAACACTTACACTTAGCTCTGCAAGTCCTAACATATTCATGCACTAAGACAAATACCACTTAGGATTTGTACATAGATAACCAGAACTACTTCTTACAATGCCTAGCTCTTATTTATACATTACAAAAGGGGCCTAAACATGGGTAACACCCATGGGCCAACATCTCGTACCCATTACATAAACAATAAAACCTAAAAATCTCACAAAAAGGGGCGAGATCCCACGATCTCCACTTTGCCTAGGCTCTTCGTCTTCGACCAGTTTGTCGAAGTCCCAAAACTAGTTAAACACGACCAACGTTCTCCCAAAACTTGTTCGAGGGCCAACAGGCCCCCAACGCTCACATGTGACTCGTCTCAAGTCACTCTGATCTAGGAAACACTACTTCAAAGGCCTTGATCTTGGCTCTAGATACCTTGAATTGCTGCTTCGCCAGAGGCTCCTACTAGGAGAACTCCTGAATGACTTGCTCAGTGACAGGCCCTTCCAGGTGTTGTTCCACTATTGCGACCACCTATTCCATATGTGATCCTTGTCCCTCGATTTATTCAATGAGGGAGAAAGCTTCATCCTACACCAGCTGGAGTCGCTATGTCACCTCCATCACTCTACTCTCTATAGCAGTGACTTGTTTTTGAACTGTGTGTTGCTCCTGTGATCTCTGCATATTCTCAATGACCGTAAGCTACTTTAGTTGTGATTGCACGATTGATGCCTGCTGCATCACCTCCTAGAGTTTTTCCTCCAATATCCTTAGCTCCGAGTCTTCTTCCAGGCTCTTATAGGTCTGTGTGCTTTGGTTACTGAGTTTCTTACATTTTAAATCCAACACCTTGATTTTTTTGAATGTGTTCCTGGTAGTTTCTTCCCTTTGATATCGCACTTCTTGTAGACTGCTTGAGACTGCTTGCAGTTCTAACTCTTCTACTCTTGCTTGAATCTACTAAATGGCCTCAACGAGCTTCCCCACATGGCTCTTATCTATCTCTTCTTCCATTTGAGCCAATCCTGGCATAGAGAAAAGTTCTCTAGTGACTTCTTCTCTAACCACAATCTTCTCTATGATCAACTGGTATTTTTTTCTCTAGATATGCTCTCTGCCCTCTTCAAAATTTTCTCTAAGGTCATCTTTCTCTTCCTTCTCAACCCGACATTTCTCTAGGGATTCCTCCTTTTCTTTCTTCAAGGCCTCTGTAGCCTGCTCTTTTTATTCCTGTACTCGACGAAGGTGAGCCTCTGTATCATCTTCTATCCTTCACAGTTGGGTGGGCTCATCCCCCAATTCTACAGCTTCTAATGATGATGATGCAGTAGACACTGCATGAATCAAATAGAGAGATTGTTGTACCCCCTTCAGCTTTGCCTCAATTCTGTCATACATTGTCTCCTATTTTTCTTCGTTTCACTGCAAGATATCCTCTGAAGCATCTGCTACAACTGTGATGATGAGGTCAATATCATACACTATGAGCACATTCTGCGACTAAGGCTTATTGGCTCGTGACTTCTTCCGCGTTGAGATTTTCTTTGGAGAAGCCTTCCTTTTCTTTGATATCTTTTCCTCTATAATGGAATCTTTCGGCGGTGTCACTTCGCCCTCTTCTTTCTTGTCTTCTTCTCCTCCCTCTTCTTGTTTTTCTTCGTCACCTCCTCATCCTCCAAGTGAGTCAGACACATATTCCTCCGATGTGTTGTTTATCTGTTGAACTTCTTCCTTATTTTTCTTTTTCTTATCGTTTTTTAGTCCATCACACTCAGTCCTAGTTACCACAGGAATTCCGATGAGGTCGAGGTTGGAGAGTTCTACATCTCCAACTGGTATAAGGAATTTTGCAGGCCATTCCTTGGTTATCTCCTCCATATATTCCTCAGTCAATTTATAGTAAGACTACAGATCCTTGTTTTCATCCCCACACGTGGTGATATATATGAAGTGTCGGTTTTCACACAACTTCGTGAGTGTCCTGAACCTATGGAGTGTATCCGGAGCCATTAGGGGGAAGGATTCAATGGCATGTGTGAGCCGTAGGTAGTAGGTGTGGAAGAAAAAATTCGGCTGCCACTACTTTGCCATATCGCCTGTATACCACAAGGTAGTGAACCTCGTGGCTAGTGGTTCTTATGGATCAACTTATGGTAATTTCACTCCGTCTAGTATCTCCCAAGCAACAAATGCTATGAGAATGAGTAACCAGCTGAAGTCAAATTCATAGCCTTGGTCCTGCACTTCATGACATTCCTTCTCCAACTCATTGATGAGGTATCTTTCCCAATTCATTTCATGCCCTCGATGCACTTACCTACGAGGTTGATGATGAATCCTGTAACTTGTGTTGGTGAACTATCTTCAACTTCTTCCTATTCATATTCGTCAGGTAACAATGTGGTGAAAGCATCACATAATTATTTCTATTGTTGAGGTTGAAATCATTGATCTTAAGATCATGGATCAGTCCTAGCTACAGTCTGACTGTGCGTATCCCCTTCAGGAGATACGCAGTGATGAGGGTGTACTCAAAGTCACACGGGACGCTATCGTGACTAACTGCACCAGCCAAAGGTGGGATGTAGTCAGGCAAGACCTATGGGATTAGCTTTGCGTTCGCCAGGTTGTTGCGGTGCTTGCTTATTTTCTCTTTCACAGTTCGGGATGGTCCAGATCGATGTTCAGTCGAGGGGGATTCTTGCAATCCTTGCATCGATGAGGCTTGTACTCTTGAGGAAATAAATTTCTCAACCAGAAGGTCTATTCGGATCTCCTCCACAGACTTCTCTACCACACTACGTTCACTCGACATACACTCTCATGGTCAAATAGCTCGGGTAGGCGAACATACACTCAAGGTAAGAAAAATGGGTGGTGAGGTCTCAAAATCACAACAGGAATAGCAATCAGTTCTCTATTAGCTCAGATAATCAGAATTTGCAAAAGTGTCCCTGGTGAAGCATTCAATGGATTAAATAAAAAACATTGTAACAGATTCCTCCAATGGGTCTAAATGCCTTAATCAATATGATTCCATCCATTATGGCATGGTCTTAATGGTCTATATTTTCAGCAATAACTGTGTTTCTAACCATTCTGGAGTGACGTTCTAATGGTCGGGACTCCTCCAACGGTCATATAGCTTCGTCATGGCGAAGTGCCATTCTGCGTTATTCATCTATTCCGATTATGTTCAATTTGTGCAAGCCTTCCTTCTACAAAGTCTTCACTAGAACCACCTGCAGTATTTCTAACTTAGATTTCTTCTTACTGAGCTTTCTGGTCTTCTTCCCTGTGATTTGATTTTTTGAATTCCTCTTTCCATTCGTATTCTTATCTTCTCTTATCATAGTAACTTTTCACTTTTGATGTTCTCTCAAAAGTTTTGCATGCAATATCTCTTCTCTTACTACTTCTGGGGTAGGTTCTCTTCTCTCCTGCATGGATAGGTTCTTTAAGCCTTATTGTGTTCTTTCAACTTCGACATCTAAGTATCCGACCCTCAGTTTCTTCAACTTGTCTTCTTGTTCTTGTACTAGTCGCTCTATTTTCTCGGCTATGAAGTCCCTTAATTCTTTATTTTTCTATTTTGTGGCCTCTTCCTCTACTTTTCTCCAAATTTGATCTTTCTCAATCGAAGTCTCCCCTAATAAAAGTGAAAAAGTAGCATTTTTCTCAACAAACTTAATGACCTCAAAGTCTTCTTCAGTTGATGCTCTATGAGCAATCATAGGTACATGAGTAAGTATTCCACATATCATTATCATCTTTCCTTTAAACAAGGCTATCCCTCCTAATGAAGGAATCATAGCAGGCTTTCCCAAAATTTCGCAAGTACTTTCTGGCATAATGTTCACCTATGTTTCCTCATCCAATACATAATCTATGTTGAAGTCTCCTATTCTTGGTTCTATCCACTTCTTTTCTTTTAAGATCTCTGGTAAGCTGATGTCTCTGTGATCATTCAATCTTTCTTTTAGCTATAATAACATAGTCTCTGATTCTGTCTGATTCTCTAACATATCCTTAGTTTCTTGACCTTCTTCACGGTTTGCTTGTCTCAAGTTCATCTTCTCAACTTTATCAATCATTCTAGGGAAATCTAAAACCTCATGATCAATAGCTTTACAACAGATACAAATAGGACCGAAACCAGGGCATTCTTTAGAAAGATGTCTCGGTCTTATACAACTATAACAAAGTGTCAATCCTCTCTTTCTCTTAAACGATCCCCAACCTTTCTTGTATTGTGCAATGGGATCACAATAATGGACCTGCAACCTGAAAAAAATCTTTCTAGGGTCCTGCATCCACTTGTTAGTCCAAAAAATCTTTTTATGCATAGGAATAACATATCTTCCACTATTTCAATCAAATCTATTCAGATCAAATCTTTTTTCTTCTAACTATGCCCTAGTTTTCAGACTAGGAAAAAATCTATCAAACATACCTAGATTCATACTTTCGAAGAAACAATTTCCAATTATCTTACCCTTACTAGAGCACAAAGCTTTAAGATTTTACCTCTTCCTTCAGATCGATCTTCCTTCTCTTAGCACAGAGCTTTTCAAGTCAAGTAGAATATTGTGCACTACAACAACATATATACAGACAGAGGTTTCTCTTTTCTTCAGTTCCCAGCAATCACAGCTTCAGGTCCTGGAAACAAAACCATTTGTTGGCACAGGGGAAGACCCAGGGTTCAATGCTTCAACAACACACCAACAAAATCTTAACTATCGACCCTTTTGGAAGCACCTGCGAAACAGATGAAGTCTCAGCTGAGGTAGAGGTAGGGGAGGTTGCAGGACTTAGGTGTTTGCAACATAGTTGGGACAGAGATCTGTGATCAAAATACTTAATAGAGAAATTAGAAATTAAAATTCATTAGTCTTTGACCCTTATTCACATCGCAGGTCAAACCCTGATTACAGAACAACACAGTATTACTCATGATCTAAGCATATCTAACCATTAGCACATAACATCAGAGTATATCTAGCATTCATTCATATATAAAGCACTAAGCATCAATGGATTAAGCAATTAAATACATAAACAACATAACACAAAGCACATCGACATAGGATATACATGTTTCACCCTAGTGTGGGGCTATGTCCACCAACTCTTCTTCTCTTCTTTATTAGTCTCTACAATCTCTTTACATGCACCAAGCCACAAAGCCAACTCTACCTAGGATAGAGGATTTGCGTACACCTCGCCAGATCTTCCTTCCCCGAGTTAGATCCAAGAACTGAGCCTTTACAGAGTCTATGCACAAAGCACTTACAAAACAATTGCACTTATCTCTGCAAGCCCTAACATATTCATGTACTAAGCCAAATACCACTTAATCTTTGCACATAGCTAACCATAACTACTTATTAGAATGCCTAGTTACTTATTTATACATTAAAAAAGGGGACTAAACATGGGTAAGACCCATGAGCCGACATCCCATACCCTTTACATAAACCCTAAAACCCAAAAATCTCACAAAAAGGGGCGAGATTCTTCAATCTCTGCTTCACCCGGGCACTCTGTCTTCGACCATCCTGTCGAAGTCGCAAAAATGGTCAAACATGACCAACGTTATCGCAAAATTTGGTCGAGGGACAACACCTTGTTTGGATCCATCTTCAATTCATTTTAAGATATTTCAAAACCCAAATAAATGAGTTATGTTTTCATGAAAGAGGATTTCTTTAAATTTATAAGGAGCTTGTCCTGCTGTAATATTCTCATCATTAATGTTAGATGTCTCAAATGATCTTCTTCAATTTTACTGAATACTAGTATATCATCTAGATATACAATCAAAAACTTACCAATAAAATATTTCAATACGTCATTCATCAATCACATAAAAGTACTTGGCGCATTTGTTAAGCCAAATGGAATAACAAGCCATTCATACAATCCCTCATTTGTCTTGAAGGTTGTTTTTCACTCATCACCTTCTCTCATTCTTATATGATGATATCCACTCTTAATATATATCTTTGAAAAATAATTCACTCCACTCAAACAATCCATTAAGTCATCCATCCTGGGTAAAGGAAATATGTACCTGATGGTGATCTTGTTGATGGCTCCCGAGTCTGTACACATTCTCCATCCTCCATCCTTCTTCGGACTTAACACAATTCGTACTGCGCATGGACTCAAGCTTTGTTTGACCAAACCTTTGTCCATCAAACACTCGACTTGTCTCTTTACCTCCTCATTATCTTGAGGTGTCAATATGTATGTGGCTTTATTTGATAGACTCTCTCCTGGTATTAGATCAATGTGATGGCTAATACTCCTGATAGGTGGCAATGAGCTTGGAAACTCATACACTACTATGTCATAAAAATTCTCCAACATCTCATGGATGTCCTCAGGTAGATCATCCATAGACTTACTTGTAAGGACAAATCTGGGTTTCCTCACCACTTCAAACTCCATCTCTCATTCCTTCTTAACTTCACTCAGGAGTTCCTTCCCAATCATGAGAAGTATACTTGTGCTAGCTTCTTCCTTTAATTTGTTTTCTTCAATTGGAAACAACATGTGTGTCCTACCACTCTTCTCCAAAGTATAAGTGTTCTTTCTCCCATCATGAATGAAATTCCTATCATACTTCCATGGTATCCCCAACAAAACATGACATACATCCATGGGAATCACATCACACAGAATCTCATCTCTATATCCTCCTATTTTAAATTCAATAAGGCATTGTTTAGTTACCATTACCTGATGACCTTTCTGCATCGATGAGACTTTGTATGATGTCAGATGTGTAGTTGTCTCCAACTCCAATTTCTCCACCATATCTGTGGATACTAAGTTATTAGTTCTCTCACTATCAATTATCACCTTGCAAACTCTATCCTTAGTCTTGCAAGTTGTTCTGAACAAACTGGTCCTCTGCATTGGTTTTTCAACCTCTATCTCTTGCTTCAAAAGAACCTTCTTCGTTACCAAATATGTCCCATATTCTACACTTTCTACTTCAACATTCCTCTTCTTTTCTTCCAAAATTTGAGCCTCACCTCCTCCTTCTTTCTTTCTCTTAGGGCATTCCCAAGACATGTGTCCCATATTTCCACATGCATAACACTTCACTTCTACTCATATGCCTCTTCCTCTTCCTTGAGGAAAAATGTTTCTTCCACCATTCTGTCTCCCTCGGGAACTTCCTCCTCTTTCAGAGTGACTATGGGATTTTTCATTCTCAACCTTGGGCTTTCACACCTTATCATGGGAAATTCCCTTACCTATGTTTGTAATTCTTCCTCTTCTTTGTTAGCTCTGCTTTCTGGCCAAATTCTCCTCTGTCTTTAGTGCAATCTGATAAGTATCCTCCATTTTTCTTACTATCATCATCATGATTTCGTCATGGATTTCATATCTTAGGCCATTAATATACCTAACGACTTTTTCATCATTCGTTTCTCTCTGTCTAGCTCTGATGTTCAGTTTGTAGAACCCCTCTTTGTACTCTTTCACAGTCATTTTTTTATTTCTTGGGTTCTACAACTTCTTGAACAAATTTATCTGGTAATCCTTGGGTATAAATTTAGCCTTTAGCTTGGATACCATTCTATCCCAACTCTTAATGTTTTTCTTACCTTTGCATCTTCTGTCAGCCTCCAATTCATCCCACCACAACACCGCATGTCCTTTTAATTTGGTGACAATGTGCTTCACCTTTTTCTCCTCATCGACATATTCATAGTCGAAATACTTTTTCATGGATCTTATCCAATCCCAAAATTCCTCCTCATCCAATTTTCCTTCATACATTGGGATGTCTATCTTTGCTTTAGCTCCTAACTTAATAACTGCTTTCAATAAGCAATCTTCCACAACATCCTCTGCTACAGGTTCTTCAACTTCCACTTATTTGGTCTCTACATCTCTGACGTCTCCATCATCAGGTGCTATCCTTTGTGCCATCTCCATGGAATCTAACCTTGATCGAAGTTCTCTCATATCCATTTTCATAGCTCTATTTTCTACAAGTGTCTCTATACGTCTTATAGGAGGAATTTTATTGAACTTTTTCTTTTGCACAACTACTACTTGGTGTATCTAATACCACTTGATGTTATCATACTACTTATTTTCACCTTTTCCTTCTGTATGCAAGCAAATTGTTACTCTGATACCACTTGATGGTATCAAACTATTTTCTTTGTCTCCTACATGCTACCAGAAATTAAAATCAGGCTCCAATACCACTTGATGCAACCCCCCTTCCCTCCTGGGGATTCTGTGAACTCCCAATCAAGGATATTCAATTTACCTGAGCCAAATTGGCTCTTCAGGACATTGAATAGACCTTGAATAAATAACATGAAGTTCCCTTTGATGTTACCTACATGATCAAGTTACCTGCAACCCTACTCTCTGGTGCTTATGGAAACACCAATTCGCGAGTACTAGCTCTCATGCTAGACTCCTTTTCCAATGTGACCACAACTATGACCACGAGCCATCTCTCTTCATAACTCCAGCTTCGACAATACTGTGACCTTCGACCTCATTTCCTTCTGAAACACTTTCTACCAAAATATGTTCCATCTTTGTTTCAGCCTTCGCGACTTCATGAAAATTTCAGTTGCTCAACAAAATCCAAAACTCTGTCTCCCAGCCTCCATAATCCGTTGCACGTATCCTCCTCACATCCAATGACTAGGATCACTGACCAACTTTGCAAACCTACTTGTTACAACACTTCTACACTTTTGAACCATGAAGTGCCGACAGGCTTTACGTTTATCCTCTATGCAACTCTCCCATATATGATGGTCTAGAATGATTTCATTCCCTCCTAGATGGATCTTACTCATTGATTTGGAGAATCTTCAATAGGTTCCACTCTATTAAAGGATCATCGTCACTCTCCCTCCTGAGCTTGTTCTTCCTTCAATATTTTTCTCTTTAGAGCGTTTCTCTTTGACACTTAGTAGAAACTTCCCCTATTCACTCCCTACAACAACTTCTTTTTCTTCCATAACTTAACTTATTTTGTGGATGAATGCGCACACCTTGCAATAGTTACTAGTATTTCTCTGCAAACACACTTGAACTACTCCTGCTGAGCTTGTGAGTAAAAAGACTCTGTCAACGCACTCCTTGCGGACAACATGCACTTTCTACACAAAAGGATCTAGGTTATGTTTCTTAGACTTGTTTCTCCTCGACACTTTTACCATATCAAAATTATTCCTTCGATACTTAAGCAAGTATCAACTCTGTGCACACCTTGTGACAACTTATGAACTCCTAGCACATATAAGTTTCATGTTATCTCTTCTGAGCTTCTGAGTCAAAATAGACTCTGTCAATGCACACCTTGCAGACACTATGCACACCTTGCACTCACTCGTAGAAGAGAAACAATTGAAACTTATCTAAATACTCATAGATTCATACATTCAACCATGTAAATTCATTCATAACATAAGAACAAGAAATAACAAAAATCCTACCATTCATTCATTCAGATAGACACAAAACACCAAACATTTGGGATAATGATCCTCTGTTATATTCATTCAACTGTTATGTGCATGTACTTATACAATGATCTCCAACATCTCTCAGCAACTCTCAGCTACAATACTTTTCAACACCAATCGACTGAATTGCAAAAACTATCAACAACTAAAATTCCAACAACTTCATATGGGTAACAACACATTTATTTATAAAACATGCACCCATTGATATTTCCCTTCAATATACCTTAGTGCTATCCTATCGAAATAAAAACATTCAACTACTTATGATTTATTACAATAAATGTTTGTGACAGATAGATAAGATCAACACATCGAATCTATACTGCACACAACTTCATTAAAGAAAATACATCCTTCATCGCTCTCATATGATCGTCTAGCTCCAAAACATTTAATAAGTTCTTAAATTTAAATATTGTTTGATGTTTTCATGATACGCCTCCTTTAATTCAAAATTATTACTTCAAAATGCACATTAGTGCACTGAGTTGTCTTCCACTCATGCTTTGTTGGCGATGCTCCTGCATCAAAAAGTGGGCTAAGGGATTGAGAAAAGGGGCTAATTCAAGGGGGGATTAATCCAAGGAATAAAACAATATTGTTCCTAATTCATAAGCTCTATGAAATAATTTTATCCTAATTTCCTAAGGAAAGTGAACAAATAACCAAGAGGAGTCAAGGGTAATTTCTAGAGTGACAAGTGTCAAGATAGGTACATGAAAATATAATGTTGGGAAATTATTGTAATTCCAATTCATTTAATTATTCACTCAATCATTCCATCATCATACCTTGGATATAAAATGTAAGTTGAAGATTATGGTTACACAATGAATCCTTGGTGGTTTGTGCTGAAGAAGCATGTTTTCAAGCTTGTGGAGCATTCTCTGTAGGTGAGAGAAATGTTGGGAATATGTTTCCCTATTGTTGGGATAGTGGGTGTTGTAAATCCTTGAGAAACCTTCACTAGTACATATTGGAAAAATTTCGACATTCTATTTGCAACTTTATGGACAAAATTGGCCATACTATAAAAAAATAGAGGAATTTTTTTTTCTCCATATTGCCTTATAACATCGCTCTTGCGATGTAATACAAACACATGTCATTATTGCGACGACGTCGCGATTGCGACGCCATCGGATTTTTCGTATCTCTTGCGATGTTGGTAAAATAGTTGTCGCACTTGCGACATTATGGAAACTAGGTTTTCCCCATCCCAATGATCACCTATTATTTGACCAAGTCAACTATGACTTGGTCAACTATTGTTGGAATTGCGACGTTATAAAATATTTAAATATGTTTCATTTTACAKATGTTGAGACAAGTTTTCTATAATAACGACACTTCAAAAAGGGTATAATCCGATATTCTTGGCGAACAAAAAACATGTATTTTTTTCAGTATATGTCTGTGGGGAAGAATGTCAGAAAACATTAGAGTTGGGAAAATAATTAAAKAGGGTGAAAAGGGTGACGATAAATGTTATTTCCCTTGCAAAAATTGTTGTACTAGATGTCCTGAAAGAGTTTTAATAGAAACATCTAAAAAACATTGTAGGAAATATTGGCACATGGACGGGGGATCAAATGAATATCATCCCATGGTAATTAGCTATATACACATTCATTATCTATTTTAATATTTATTGTATTCTCAAAATTTTATATTTTTTTACACATGCACTAATTTTTCATGATTGTTTGTAATTATAAAGTTAGATTTACCCTCTAACTTTATGCACAAAGCACCAAGTAGTAGCAAAAATGATGTTGTAGTACAAGATGAAGAACTTGAAGAAGACAATGAAGATCAAGTTAATGATACCATGGAAGTAGATGACAATAATAACATAGTTCAAGATGATGGGACAAATCAAATGATCCAAGACTTATTCAGTCATCCAGATGAGGATCATGGGGACAATAGTGATGTTATTTATGATGAACATCTGATTGAAAAGGAAAATAAACGACTTTATAAAGGGTCAAGAACAAATATTCTCTCCACTACATTGTTGCTGGTGAACTTGAAAGTTACAAATCATTTTCCGAACAATTGTATGAAATAGATCCTAAGGTATGTAATATGTTTCATCACATCTACATAAATGTTGACTTTTCCCCATTTTTTTAGTGTTAATTAATGTGTAAAATAAAAATGAAATATTTACAATTACTATTATTTATATTAAATATTTATTTTTTATGTTTTAGATTGTTAGGTGAATTTCTATTACCCTCTTCAAATATTTTACCTCTCACATATCGAGATTTACATGCCATTATGAAAGACATTGGATTGGAGTATCAAAGTATAAATGCATGTCCTAAAGATCATATTATATATTATGGACAACATGCGTCAACAACAAAATGTTTGGTATGTGGTATCAGTAGATATCGAACTAATCAAGTAACAAAAATGGTCCCTATAAAGGTTCTCAGGAATATTCCCATAATTCCATGTTTGCAGTGACTGTTCAGGTGCCAAATCATAGCACAGTTTATGGATTACCATGCACGAAAGAGAATTGAATATGATGTTCTTCGGATGTCTGCAGATGGTTATTCATTTAAGGAAATTGCTGCAAAATGACCATAATTTACAGACGAAACTCGTAATGTTAAGATTTCATTGGCAACTAACACTGTTAATCCATTTGGAGAGCTTCAGTTTGTTTACTTAGTGTGGCATATTTTTGTTATCAACAATAATATTCCTCCTTGGATGTCAATAAAGAGGGAGCACATAATATTGACAATGATTATTCCAGGTATTTGTTTACATTAATTTTTCAAATTCAAATTTATCATTTTTCTCTTTTTTTTCATAACATCTTTTATTTATTTATTTATGTATATATACATACCATGGTAGTAATTTCGTGTAATTTCAAACAATTAGGTAAGTACCAAGTTAAAGATATGAATGTGTATATCAATCTTCTTATCGATGAGCTACTAAAGTTATGCGAGGGAATCACTATGTATGACATCCATAAACCAATTGGACAAAAGCGATTTCAATGTCGTGGAATAATTTTGTGGACAATTCATGATGCCCTAGGACTAACACATTTTTGTGGTATGTAACGTTCCATATTACATGCTTGAATAATATATAATTAATTTAACATATCATGCATGATGTTTAAATAATCATTTTGTATATTAATAATTCACATTAATCCATCTGTTGCAGTTCTTCAAACAAAGGGTAAATTTGCATGTCTAGTTTGTGGTCCTAAGATGAAATATTGTCGGTCAAAAATTTTAGGAAAGGATGTGTTTGATGAGTATATACACTTTCTCTCTAAGAACCATAAGTATCGTACTCCTGAAAAATATATTTTCAATGGGAAACAAGAGATTGGACTAAAACCACAAAGAATGACACCTCGCCTATGGAAGTTGGCATATGACAAAATTAATCCTTGAGGTACGCATTTTGTTTATGTATTGTAAATGGAATCATGTTTTGATTTTTTTTTTTTAATTATTCATTTTATTTTACCGCATTTGATAAACAGTGTTCTGATTTTTTTTATGCTTCATCAATTTCGTCGACGTGAAGGTAGTAATAATGGGATTCCACAAGGAATGGAATGTTATCCCACTCAATTCATGAGGTTACATTACTATAAGGACTTAAAAATAGTTCATTTATTTGATACAATGCATATCGGGAAGAATGTGACATAAACATTATGGCAAATCATATATGGCAGGAGTGATAAAGAAAAAATTGTCAAAATTTGTAATGACATTTGGGAAGGAAATCATGCAATGCAAAGTGTGATCTGATCAAATAATGATGGAGACCAAAATAACCTTCCATGGTTATTAATAGAGCATCAAAGAAATGGTGTAAAAGTGGTCATTCAAAAAATTAAATTTCCCACAGGTTTTTGTTCAAACATAAAGAATATCTTAACGAAGAAAGGTGAATTTGGTGGGGTAAAAACACATGATTGACAGACCTTCATTAAGGTAATTAATCATTTTAGTATTCATATTTATATATTGGTCATATACATTTTTTGATATTTTTACTTTTTTGTCTAGTTTTGAACAAGTAACGATTCATTTTTATTGTTGCAGTATGTTCTACCTCTATCTCTCCCAAACGACTTTGACAACAACACCAAAAAATTATATATGATCTTGGAAAATACATGAGGTATGTAGTTGAGTTGCTCAAGATTGGGATGCAGTACATTTATACATTGCAAACATTCTTAACTGGATGAAGGTATGGATTGATAGATGTAAAGAACATCATGGAGGTAGGTTATCATAGAAAGAACTATCTGAATTGGTTAGATAAGCTCCTTGTAATGGTGATCCCGATGTTACGCAAAGGGAAATAGATTTAGCATATTGTTTGAAAGATGGAAAGGCAAGCAAATTCACCCATTTTATTCAGTTATTTTATATTATATTAATGTTACTGTAGGTATGATTTTATCATATTATACTTTCCAAGTTATATAAATTTGTTTATTATTAATTGACAATGCATATTTTACATGTCTGGCATATTGCAGTTGAAACACCACAAGGCTATGTGGTGCAATGGTCGTAAATTTCGCATCAAACAGTTGGATGAA